>JAODLD010000046.1:34328240-34349022 GCA_026781065.1 Mormyrops boulengeri | reverse complement strand
CGAACTGCGGCCTAGGGTGTCCTGGTGCCAAGTGCACATATGGACACCCTTATGCCTGAACATGGTGTTCATTATGGGCAATCCGTGACAAGCACAGAAGTCCAACAACAAAATACCATTTGGGTTCTGATCGGGGGGGCTGTTCCTCCCAATCACACCCCTCCAGGTCTCACTGTCATTACCCACGTGAGCATTGAAGTCCCCCAGCAGAATAAGAGTGTCCCCAGGAGGAGTGCTCTCCAACACCCCTTTCAAGGACTCCTAAAAAGGGCGGGTATTCTGAGCTGCCGCTTGGCGCATAAGCGCAAACAACAGTTAGGGCCCATCCCCCCACCCGAAGGTGAAGGGAAGCTACCCTCTCGTCCACCGCGGTAAACCCCAATGTACAGGCGCCTAGCCAGGGGGCAATAAGTATGCCCACCCCTGCTCGGCAACTCTCCCCGCGAGCAACTACAGAGTGGAAGAGGGTCCAACCCCCCTCAAGGAGACTGGTTCCGGAGCCCACGCTGTGCGTCAAGGTGAGCCCGACTATATCTAGTCCGAACCTCCCAACCTCGCGTACCACCTCAGGCTCCTTCTACCGTCAGAGAGGTGACATTCCATGTCCCTAGAGCTAGCTTCTGTAGCTGAGGATCGGGTCGCCAAGGTCCCTGCCTTTGGCCACTGCCCAACTTGCAGTGCACCCGACCCCTTTGGCCCCTCCTATAGGTGGTGAGCCCGTTGGAGGGGGGGGACCCACGTGCCTTCTTCAGGCCTGGCCACCAGGCGCCTGCCATCGAGCACCCCAGGCCTGGCTCCAGGGGGAGGCCCCGGTGACCCGCGTCCGGGCAAGGGAAACCATGGATCCAAATATATTCGAGTCAAACACGTATGATATAATGCAGGTGAATCCCAGGTATTCATGTCTTAGCCACTTGGTAGCCTTGCTCTTATATTAGACCTGTTGCTTGCATAATTTTTGCATAGACCTACAATGCTGAATAGCAGAAGAAACATAATGTAAATAACAAAAACCAAATTGATCCTCATTAAATTAAAATGTTTACTCATAGTGCTCTCATTTCACCAACATGGTTTCCCCTAATGGATTATCATTACAAGTAGACGTTTAAAGTTAATGCCAGGAAAATAATAAAACATAATGATTTTAACACTGGATAAAATAAACACCATAAACAACCTTTGGCTTCTGTAATTTGCCAGAAATCTTAGGTCCAGAGACATGCTTTCTGTACAGTCCTCTTCTTTTGATTATAATTACAACAAAATTTTTAAATAAAATATTTTCTTACATCCTGCAAACATTTTCTGCATACCAGTAATTAAAGATCAGCGTCCACCATTAGAAATTTCCCAAATAAATTGCATGAAGCCCCTGCAGTATTGTCCAGTATGTGTTTTAAATATAATGCTTTACTAATTTTACAAACTTTATTCCATTTTGACAGTATTATAAAGTCGATTGTGTGTTGGTCATTTTAGCCTTTCTTTCCCCGTGGTTGGCACAGAAACGACGAGGCACCTCCTCCCTGGGCTCTAGCTCACATGAATCAGAAACACAAAGGAGAAGAGAGAGAAGGAGGAAGGGGAGAAGACAAGAAAATTGCGGTTAAGCTAATTTGCCTGCTGTTTAGGACTGGTTGCCGTGGTAGCTTGCTGTCCTTGACTACGGCCAGCTGCATGTTGTTATAAAGGGCACTGCTGGTGGTCAGCATTCATTTGCATTGTCACATTACAGTTGAACCTCGTTAGTACATCTTTATAATGCCATCCATGGCTTGTGGAACACCTTAAGATTACTCACTATAGAATATTATATTAATTATTCATTGCTGGTTTTTGCTCTGAGTGATTGTACCTCCACTTTTCTTTCATAAGATCCATCAGAGGTATCACAATGGGTTGTAAAGTGAAGCCATTTCAAACACATGTTCATTGTATGGGCTCTCAGACTTGGCGTACACTCTTATTATGCCCGACTCTAGGCCAATGTGCATTGGCAATGAACCCTGCTCTCCAGCAGGTGGAGTAACCAATAAAGACATGAACTTATGGGGACTTAAAGTGTCTTTGTCATTAGAAGGGAAGGCAGACATCAAATGCTGGTGTCTTAAGCAATTAGAGAATGAAAAGAAAGCAAATTTATAGAATAATGCCAATATTAACACAAACTATTTATGCTTACATTACCTATTTGTGTGAATGATAGAATAGGGACTGCCAACTTTTCCTAGAAATGTCCTGACATAGGGGGCGGGACTTAACATACCAGTACAAGTGGATTCTGCTCCAGAACCAAGGCCTTAAGTTTTAGTTAGCTTGCTGTGATATGGATGTCAAATCTAGAACTAGCTTAACTAACTTTTTCTGGCAAGTTACCGAGCTAGCATTATTGGCCATAATTTCTATGTGACACAAGGAGGCAAATTTACCAAAGGCATGAATTGCATTAACAGCGAAACTACAACAACACAGCATGAAAATGTTGAGGCTTATCTGTAGCACTAATAACTGTCTAGCTAGGATGATGACCACATCCACATAGCTCACTCGCTAGCATTAACATATTTTGCTAACATGTATGCTACTGTAACTTATCATTTTTAGTAAAATGACCTCCCTCTGTCACACAGGACAGTAATTTCTGCTAGCTAACTTTCTAGATAATGTTAGCTAGTTTAAGACCTGACAAGCCAAAGTTGTCTTTCTAACTATCTCAATCTTCTGTTCCTAGCAAAAGTCATAGAAAAAGTCATATTGACTCATCTTTTCTTCAGGAAAATGCACTCAACCATTTCAGTCTGGATTCCGTAAACAGCACAGCACTAAGGCAGCTCTATTGTATGTGGTCAATGATCTCCTCGGGTCTGCTGACATTGTAAATCATAAGGTCCTCATTTCCCGCCTGTCCTATTCTGGTATTACTGGTATAGCCCTTCTCTGATTAAGGTCATATCTCACAAATAGACAACAGTTTATCACTCTAGGCCAGGGTTCCCCAATTCTGGTCCTGGCACAATATGCTGAGGGTCTCAGGCAGCCTGGTGGTGCTCAGCTTACCCAGTACATGTAGAAGCACCTGGGGACCCCTGCTGGTTAGCTTGAACTATTAATGCTGAAGGGTCCAGAGGTCCTGATGGCTAATTTGTGCTGTATATGTCAGTGGGGCCGGATGATCATCTTTTGTTATATACGCAAAGGGGCTGGGTGGTTAACTCACGTTATGTATGACAATAATAGTGTTTAATGTCGGGACTCATGGCCACTAGTGCTCAGAGGCCCCAGGGCACCATCTCCACTGCCCCGATCCTCAATCCGGCCATGGTCAAACAGGTGCTACTTCTTCCATGTAGATTGAATTTAACCTTCCTCATTTTTAGAGGATTTGTGCAGGATTAATAGATGCCGTGTCTCCTTGTCTGTTTTTCTAATTAATTGAGTTTCTGTAGCAAGAGATCAAGGAAGTGCAGTCACCTGTAACCAATAGTTTTTTAGTTTAAATCCTAAAAACAGCTATACTGGGACAACCAGTGAACAACACTACCTCTTTGAAAAACATGCATTGGTATAAATTAGTATCATTTTAAGCAATTTTATTTATTTAAAGAGCTTTTAAGATGCACAATAATATAGTACAAATGGTTAATTCCTGTAAAAAAAAATAGAGGTGAACCATAGGGCCTCTGCTTAGGTATCCTGAAATTTTCTGTAACCTTCAATGGAATCCTTGCCTTCTTTATCCCTGTGGGTTCCACATGACCTATTTAGATCCTGAGGGGTGACCATGGTTATTCCCAGATACTAAATGGATTTTGCGTAGAGCAGAAGTTCAGTAGCATAAATAGGCTGTCAGATGATATGCTAAGTGTCAGAAATAAGTAGAGGTTATCAGGTAACACAGTTAAAACAATATAAGCATAAAGCATTAAATAAAACATTTTACGGAAGTTAGAAGAAAGTGTGACATTTCTATAGTGCAGCTTAGTAGCTGAATGTTTGCATGCCTGCCCTATGAGAATATGGGCTAAAAGGTGTTGCAGAAATTCTAGTAGCCTCACTAGAAAGCCTTGCTGGCTTTGGCTTGTGAGAATTATAGTCAAGTCACGCCACTGGATGCTGCTAGAGTCCCTACAACTTTTAAGTTCAAGCTCTTTACGATATTTCAGTGCCTGATTTTTATGTGTGAACATTTCACATGTGGGTGGCTCAGTGGGTTGCACTCTGTGTGGAGTCTGCATGTTCTCCTTGGGTTGGGTGCTCAAGCTTCCTTTTGCAGTCCAAAGACATGCAGTTAGGTTAACTGGCATCTCTAATTTGCCGATAAGGTATGATTACGTGTGTATGTGCTCCATGATGGATTAGCATCCTGTCCAGGTTGCATCCTTGTCTTGTGCCACAAGTCCCCACAGCGGATGGTGTATACAGTGGACAAAAAACATAGGAACATCTCTTCCCAGCATCAAGGACATTTTCCACAGAAGTGTCACCCACAAAGCCTCCAACATTGTGCAGGACCCCTCCCACACTTCCCCGGGACTCTTTGTCCTGCCCCCATCTGGAGGAGCATCCAAGCCAGTTCTGCCAGGTTCAGCAACAGCCTCTTCCTGGAGGCTGTCAGGACATTTAACACCCAGGTGTTCCCTGCCCACCAACCCCCTCCTAAGAATATATACATCTCCCCACCACTGGCACTGCTCACTTTACCTTATTGTTATTCAAATGGCACTATTTATTCAGCCATTTATGCTGCAGCATTATTAATTATGTTTACACACAACTTTCAATGCACTATGTATAATTATAGATCCTTGTGCCCAACACTCCTGTTTCACAGCATTTTGTGTTTTTGGACATCATGTTTTGTGAGACCCTGCGTTCGGTATGTGCGGTACTCGGGGACATCACTTCATGCCACTATATACATATACTGTATGTGGATGGTATGATTATAAAGCCCACTTGACTTTGCCCTGTGCTGCTTGAAATAAACTCTAGGGCCCCCAACACACCCTCCAGGGAACCGCGAACAGGAGAAATGGTTACACTTGTCCAGTAGATGGCAGTATTGTAACGAATTTAAAATAAATGTACCGGACGCAAGACCGGAATGGTTTATTTATTATACTGTAAGATCTGTTAAAAAGACCTATAAAAATGTGCAGGTCTTTTAAAATAGCTTTCAATCGTTTTTTCCTGCGTATTTTTTTCAATAGACGCGATATTATTATTATTATTATTAATGATAATAATAATAATAATAATAATAATAATAATAATAATAATAATACCTATCAATGCTGCATTGACGTGTTTATGTAGTCCGCTGTTTGTTTCAGTATAACTGCGATTAAAGCGACATTCCGTTGACGCACACGTTTCCCATCTAATTACAGTGGGAAGGAGAGACATGGCAGCAGTGTTACGAGGACTACGTACTTGGCCGTGATGCGCTGCCCTCCACAAAAGATTTTTTTTTCCAAGTCACACGTGAACAATATTCTTAATTTGCCTGCAGCGTCCGCAGAATAAGTCCCAACGATTCTATAAGCATAAGGTTTGTGACTAAGGTCTAACGCGTAAAAAAGCATTTAATAGAATGTCCATACCAGTAAGATTATAATCAGAATCCAATATGCCTAAAGAGGTTTGAAAGAAAAAATGCAAATAAGGATTAGAAATATATAAAAACCTGAGAAGTCGATTACATAAACAAGTCAAAATTTTTATGACCTCCAGAAACAAAAGTGCCTTTTTCGTGATACATAACGACATTATAATTTAAAATTAATACCCGGCACTGAGTTTTATTATTGTGTAGTTTAGCTTTATTGTATGTGATATTTCAGTTTTATCGTGCTGTATTATAAAATTAAGAATGCCCGAATCGACAACCTATCATTTGCATTGTACGACACCGCAGATTAATGTTATGATTGTGTTCATTAATTTTGCTTTCGACTTCAATGCATAACTTGTTTAACGTTAATCGTGCTGATGTAAAACTGGATATTGAATTTAAAGATACTGTAATGTTATAACTTAACGATCTGTGCCTTTGTGTGTTTAATTGATGAGATACTGGTCACGTCCGCTGCGCGATAACACTCACCAGCAAGGACCACGTGGCACCAGAGATCCCGCATAAAGCGTCAAAATACACAAAATATTATTCTATTCTGTTTATTGTATTGTAAGATAAGGATGTAACAATTATGTAAAACGGATTTGTTGTGGGGTATTGAAATGATCCTCATTTAAAAGGACAGGTTAAATTGCGGTGTATGACATTTAACTCCTTACGTGGGTATCTTAAGAGATACACCAATCAGATCGAAACTTAAAACGACAAAATACGAAATAGAATATAAAACGCATATTTTCTGTCCCGTGTATTGAGGCATACCACGCTATTAACCAGGAGCTGTTAACAGAAATATTTTCTTGTATTCGATAATTCCTAAAGCTACCGTTCACACCTCGAGTCTATAACAGTGTAGAATTACTGTTACGTCCAGGTACATTTTATTTATTTCGATTGACCTCTGTAATATACAGTGCTGATAAACTTCTATGCTATTGTTTAGAAAGAAGCCTTGGTTGCGCGCCTGTTTACTTCGACCACGTGCCTACATAATGCGCGTTCATAAATGCAGTAGCTTGAGAACTGGCACGTGTCTCCCGCGGTAGCGCGCTTTACCAAAACAAGACCCAAGTCTTTGTCTGATTCGCAGAGCGTTAACAATTGGCTGTCGATGGTAACGAGGGTTGGGATTCCTTGCAATTGATTGGTTCTTAAGGAATCTGACTGGTTGTAATTGGTCGAAAGGAGAGGGCTTTAGGGCCTGCTTGCCCACCGTGAGTAGTTCGAATATAACGACTTTTTTTCCGATAGCAACAAAACAAAAGACACGGACGTCATAGCTGTTTTAATCCAAAAGAGACAGAGAGTTGCTTATTATTAAATATATTTGCCGTAGGAGACGTTCTTTAAACTGGCATACAGCAAAACTCGATGGATCATGCTTGTTATTGAAGAAGGCGCTCAAGAAAGATTTTTTTAAAACCATTACACGTTTTCTTTGGGAAGTCATAACTGGAGAGATCTAGGTGGGGGAGAAAATAAACAGTTTTGTCAGATTTGCATTGCGTATGTTTGGCTTTTAGGTAATTCCTCTTGGTTTGGTAAATTCCACTCCGCGTCTTTTATGTTTGCATTTGATGCGTGCTATATTCCAGTTAATAACTACGTGGGGATCACAGCTAATTGGAGAAGACTGATAAATGGCAAAACATAAGACGGAGTTTTGCGTGGAAAAACCGCGGTGGTAACGTGTCGCTTTTGCAACGCTGAAGAGTGATCCTATTCAGGAGCAATCGCGGTGAATGAACGGTCGGAGGAACATGCAATGCAATAAAAGACAGTGAAGAACTGTCGCCATCGCACTGAGAACGTGGCACCACATGCACGACTTGTGAATGAAAAGGAAAGCCGCAGCGGAGAAGAGGCATTCTCCGTATCCGTCGGGAAGGGGAAATTGTGTTTTTGTAAGTATTTAGACCTCTGGGAGCGTTGTATTATACAGTCATGTATCGTATAGCAGTCAAGTATTTTAGACAAGTAATGAATCGTTTTATTATATCAATATGTCAAATGTAGTATTTGCTCTTGAGATGCAGGCATGTAACTGACATCTTCCTCTTGGTATTTGCGGAAAGGTCACATTGATCTGTACTGGTGACCCTTTATTTTGCAGTAACAAAGCCATAACTTTAAACTCATTAAATCGTTGTTATCACGAAAGAGGGGATTCAGTTGGATGGTTTGCCTAGCTTAAAAGAGACACGGTGGTCCAGAAATGTGGTGAACAACTGGGTCAGAAAAGCAGGGAGACGCAGGATGCAAACGCATGACATCACCAGTGCTTCTGCTCGACGCACAGTTAATTTGAATGTTGTTTGTTAGCATTTCAGTAACTGTATTATTCGGTGTTCCGATGTCATGTTCAATAAACGACAATTGGGGGTATAAAGCGATGTGTATGTTGGTGATCGTCATTATTTTTTAGTTAGTGAAACATTAACAGGCATTATTTTACCGCTGTGTTTGCACATGTACCATTTTGTGTATGGAAGATCTTTTCCAATGAAAACTGGATTATTTTTGGTCATTATTTCAGAAATAACACGGGCCAGTATGAGAAACGTAATGTCATTGCCATAATGTAAGCGTGTGTAATATATAATACATATATCTCTGTGTTAAAGAAATTCAAATATGTAATGATAGGATTTATATTTGTGACTATATCATCACTGTTTGTGACAGTTGTAGCCTTGTGTTGAGGAAATACTGCATAATAATTGGCAGGTTGTGTTTGATAAATCATAATTTTATTAAGTTCTTGGCATTCATCGCAATTGTAATAAGCACATTGCCGAAATATTACCATTATTTTATTTTCCGTGTTGAGCTGTTGGAATAAATATGTACATTAATTATTCTGAATTGTTTGGTTTGCACACGTTATATCACGCTTTCGTCCTGTATTTATTTACACATCCGGGAGCGTATTAGGCAGCGCAATTATTCCGCCTCGTCTCCTCCCGCAGTGGTCGTCGTAGCTGTCAATCACATTGATTCCCGCCCCTCGCGTGACGTTACCACCACAAAGCCGCCAGGCTAGTCTATCTTCGACACAAAGGCAACAACAAAGACGAAAGAAATGTGCGAAAGATCGCATAATCAAGCTTGGGTGACAGCTTCAGTACAAGCGGGTTTGCATAATTTTAACCTATAACAACAGCCAACAAAATAAGGATTGCCGTTTTTTGTGCATTTTTTCTTTAGCACACCATAATATATTGTGTCAAAAAACTGGTTTCAGAAGAGAGCCGATTCAGGTGGTGAGTGTTTGTCTAATGCACTGTTCTTAGTAAGTTAGCTATTGTTTATAGCAGGCAGGCTACGTGTTGATCTCCTGTAGGAAAAACGAACCGCGCTGTTGGCCTTGACAACATTAGACACACCAAACGCAGCTTAATAAACGTTTTGCGTCTTGTCTGACATTAGATAAGGACTACTGGAGACAGGGATTCAGAGGAAATACTCACAATAAACAAAAGAGAAAGAGAGGTAGTCTCATAAAAGTCTCGGAGGCTTATATATTCGCACCTAAACACTGACATTTGGGCTTCCCATTTGTAAGCCTCGTAGCTTTTCTAGGGTAAACGTACCTTTAAAATAGATTATTCGAGTATCTTTTCAGTATTTACAGAAGCTTGGTGATTCAGAAGCAAATTTATTATCGTACATTGGGGTATACGGAACAGGTTCGTCTTCCTGTTTTTGCGTTGGACTTGCATGCTCTGAATATCTTTCCTGCTGTTAAACCCTGGATTGTGCTTCAAACCTACTGACATCTGTGCTACCAGCAGTAAACCATTTTTCCATAGACATAAAAAGTGGGACTGCAAAGTGAACCTTGCACTTTTATTTTTCTGTGCTCATAAGCCTGCTTTTCTGCCTTTAATAGAAAGTTTTTAAAAATAATTAATCAATTTATATATACTTCTTACTAAGAATGCATAAACGGCACATCTTAAACATCTTAATGCAAAATATTTAGGTGGAAGCAATGCATTATATGGGAATCATATAAGTATGTTTTCTCTATAAATTAGACCATTTATAGACTTCCGGTATTATTTTGGTGTTTGTGGGACAAGATGCAGGTAAAAACACAGTGTCTTTTGTGAAATGTTTTTCTTAGAAAAGTTTAAAAACTCTACCCTGGTGAGCCTCAGAAGGACAATGACGTAAGATTAACGACTTCCCTTTTACAAGAACGATAAAAATATTAAAGGAAGGTAGAACAAAACGATTACAATCATGGCACTGCATTCTTGTCAGCATAAGCAAAAGTTTATTTGAAATGGGAATCAGATTTTTGCTGTAAATGTCATTTTTAAAAGTGGGTAAGATGAGCAATATCTATACTATATGATGCCTTGGGGAAATAATATATCATAGGGGTTGCACTTGGCTTTTGTTTTTGTGTACTTGATCCTCCACAAGTAATGCCTCCTGCAGTTTGACAGTATCGGATAAGAAAAAGAGAGAAGTTGGTCATGTTTGCTCTTAAGTGACATAGTGCAGAACATTGGAACATGGCTTTGTCAGGTGCAGAAAAAAATTAAGCTTGCCAATTGTGAACTTTGCACTCTTTCCTGAGCCTTTCTGGCTGTGGTGGGAAAGCCATAAGCAGAATGCCATGCGTTGGAAAGCGGCAGAACATGTCTCAGAGTGCTGCTTGCTGTGCCCTCGCCACACAGCTGTGTAGGAAGGGAGATGTGCTAATGCTAAGGCAGACTGGCTGTCTCACTCTGTCACTGCCCCCTCCTCTTCCTGTCTGTTTGCGGAAGCCTCCTTGCGCTTTGCATGAGCTCCACTGCTGTGCACTCACCTTCCTGTTATGGCCTCATGACACAGTCGTGCTTGTTTCTGTTTTTTTTTCTGTGGGGGTGCTGTAGAGCCTCAACCTTGATGTGTGTGTGCGCGTGCGTGCGTGTGTGTATGTGTGTGTATTGGTGTGCACATGTGGACAGTGCTTTCTAGTAGATCTGAGCTATATTTTTAAAGGTTACCTTTACTTTGTGTTTTTACAGAAACATTCACCCTGCATTTTCATTCTCATTGTTCAGTTTCAGCTTCATATCCTGGGCCGGTGTATAATACAGAAGGCAGTGAAACTGAGCTTCGTTAATTATTATAGGAAAACCTGGTTTCGCAGCACTGTTGTTTAAAATGCCTATTGATTAAAATTCCAGTAAAATTACTTGTGCTTCCTTAAACAAATGCCTACGATTTTTATGTAGCCTGTTGCCAGATACTGTCTAGTTGAATAAGAATGCTGTAGTATTTTATAAGTGTTTTATATGTATTCTACATTTTAATGACAAGGGAAGTAATTTGTTCCTATTCAGTGTGAAACCTGTTGAGGTTTGTGCTAAATTTCACTGTATAGGAAACACATTTTCATAATCTAAATTAACACAGAATACTTTAATGGCTACCGTTAAACATTTTGTTGTTGTAGATGAAAATGCATGTTTAAAAACAACTTATGATGATAACCAATCTTATAGTGTTCTGCCTGTGCGCTCTTCTTTTAAATCATGACATTATGATGTACATCTTGCTCAGTCTCTCAATATGTTGAAACAACCTCCATTAAATTTTGCTTCTTTGATGTCTTCCAGGTGTCCATTTCTCCTGTGGTGTCTGTGTGGAACGAGCCACACACCCACTCCAGAACAACGACGGCTTTTGCTTGCATCTTTCAGTGTTTCTTCTGTCAACAAGTTCAGCAGAGTTGCAGCTCGTCCAGCCCCAGCCCGGAGCCTCCCGAGCAGCAGGTCGACAGGGAGATGGTGAAGATGACCAAGTCCAAGACCTTCCAGGCCTACCTGCCCAGCTGCCATCGCACCTATAGCTGCATCCATTGCCGAGCCCACCTGGCCAATCACGATGAACTCATCTCCAAGGTCAGCCAATCGGCCTGCATCTGCTGGGATCACACTGGATATAAATCTGTAGGACTACCCTTTTGAATATGAATCTTTCAGAAGAAGACAAATAATTTCCTTTGTATGGAAAACGTTATACTTAGCTCACATGTGTGAGTCTAGAAGTATCATGAAATACACCATGGTATGTAGTATATAAACATGATATGTTGTTGCTGTTTGGGGTGGTCATGGACCACTGGTTAAGATTAGAAGGTTTTTCTTGATAAAATGTGGTCTAGTTTTTGGGTCTCTGTTGAATACATTTAGTTAATGCTTCTATTCTAAGGAATATACACTTTTAGGCATTTCTGTAGATGATATTTTATGGTAGTATCGTGGTTAAATACTCTGGACTGGGAAACCACGGAAGGGCCTGGTGCGATATGTTGTTTTGCTTTGTGGACTTTTCGCCCAGAGAGTAGGGAAGGACTTCTGGGGGCCAGCTGCAGCTGCAGGCCTACCCACGTGTGACATCATCTCTGCAGAGCTGCTATTGGTCGGTGGCAGTCCCTCATCATGGGTGGCAACTGTGACATTATTTTTGCTTCATAAATTGGGCTCCTGGGCCTTTTTCAAGAAGGTGTTCCCTGGCATGAACTCAAAGCAGGCATTTAGTAAACCCCTTTCTCCCCAATTGCCGTGAGTGAGTTCAGCGACTCGGTACGTGGTGTACGTGTTGTGCTCCTACCCAGGTAATCAGATTATGCCAAGATGATCTGTCCATCAAAGCCATTGTCAGAATCAATGAACAAACCACTTAGAATGATTCCCATTCTGGTCAGTTGAGTAGTCACAGATGTTTAGGCAAAAAATACATCATTCACTGCTTTTTGTCTGAGGTGTAATATTAAGTTAATTTTTTAAATATTTGTTGTAAGTATCCATGAATTAAGTTTATAATTGTAGCGTTATTTACAACAGCTCCATGGAAAGTGAATAAATAGTTTTTGTGGCCTGGAATGTGTAGCAAGAGACTTTAGCCTAGGGGTTAATACTCATGTTGCTGCTGGGTGCCTGTGTGGGTGCACTGCTTCCTTGAATGTGTCATCTGCTTACGTGATGGAGGGGTGTTCTGGTACCACTTTGGTTCTGTAATTGAGGGACTCCATTTGCCCATTTGTCCATGAAGCCTGCAGCCCTGTGGCTTCAGCTGGTGGCTCCCGTTGGTGTGGATAAGATGTGAGTTTCCTTCGATCTTCTCAGAGAGCCGACATGGGCCTTCTAGGGTTTCTCCATGCTGTCTAAGATTATGATAATGTGTGACTGACACATTAGCAGAAATGAGGAACAACTGGTTTATTCATGGCTCTGTGTAGCACTTTTGCTTCACATGTCCAGGATTGGGGGTTCATATCCCGCCTTTGCTCTGTGGGTGTCGAGATTGCATTCTTCTCAAGGTCCAAACACATACATTTAGACTAATTAGTAGCTATTTGTGCATTTCTGTGTCATGTCCAGTCTTGTACCTTTTGTTTCTTGGAATAGACAACCCCCCCCCCCATAACCCTGACCAGAATAGGTGGTCAGAAGGTGGATGAATAGTTATTACCCGATGTGACCTTATGACAGTTGGAGAATAATCAAAACATCTATGTCCCACCTACTTATCCAGCACAGGGCCAGGTATAATCAAGCATATCCCTTGTAATGGTCTACAAATGTAGTGGTTCATGATCCAGAGAACTACCTTGTCAGTCAACAACCGACAGCAGAAGAGCCTGAAATGGGATCTGCGCACCCCCCCCACCCCATGACCCCAGTTTCACTGCTTCTGTGTGATATCCATCACAGAACGTGGAGCACAGTTTTCCCAAAGGCATGTTTTTGAGAGCTAGAGCAACTAGAATTTTATTGCTTCCCAGGATTGCATGAATATAAACAACTCCTAACATTCTCATATCTGTAGGCTTGGTGGCCCCATAGATATGGGTGGCTCAGTTAAAGTTAATCTGCTAACAGGTAGCCAGCTACCTGGTAGATGAAAGCACTCCATCCACAACTGTTATGGGCAAACCCTCCAACGAGGGCTTTCACAAGCAAACTCCACTCATTTGCTTCATATAATCTATTAATTTTGGAGGCATAAAAACTCATCTGTTTTTGCCTGAGTTAATGGTAACATTTTTATCTGTGCTAATGTGTTGGTAGTTATTTGTCCCAGTTATCTTTTTTATTGTTCTGGTATTGTAGAAGTTTAAAACTGGCCAATGAAGAGAGCTTTCAACTAGGAATTAAAGAGGAAAAAGAAAACAGGACATGACTATGAGCATTGTGTGATACAGAGGAGTTTGTTAGGCTGTAAATGAGCCAACAGAGACATCCCAGGATGCAGTTGTTTTGAGTCCTGATCATTATGCTGTTTGCATATTAATGGTAGAGTGCAGGATTTGGAAAAATAAAACAAAATGATGAGGTTGAAAGTGCCTGATAGGTTTTTACCTAAAGATTAGAAATTAGTGCCATTTATTTTGCTATCACTTTCCTGGATAAGCACATGAACAGAAATGTACTGTAAAAATGTTATGCTTCATAGAAAGAACATGGTGACAATCATCTTTCCTTTTCAAGTGACCCTTCTTGCACCCCTCCCCCGAAAATTATCTGCAGCAGCCACTGAGAAGACCCTTCTTGAAAGACAAGTGAAAAGTATTCAGCTCAATGTGAAATTAGCTAGAACATAGACTATACCAAAAGGTCATAGTTCATACTCCCAGTTACAGTCTGTTCATCAGTCTTGTAATACTTTTTGTTTTTATTTATGAGAATTCTATAATCTATTTGTTGTGCATAAATAGTAAGCTGATTCCATTATTTGGTATCATTGTTTTCATTGATAAACTTGTCAGATAAAATTGAGTTTGTTTTCAGGATGCTGTGTCCAGGGCGTCTTTTGTTTGGATGTATCTCTGTCCAAACTGACCTTTATGTTAAAAAAAATAACTTGAGCTTTGCATGTCAGAGTGACTTAAATTTATGAATTTGTATAACACCTTATATTGCATCCTGGAAATGCAGTGGCATCTATTTTAGTGATTCAGGATGTCACTTTCAAAATGTAATTTAGCCCAGGAGTACAATGAGATGATCGATATCAGGCACCAAACAAATGGGCAGTGGGATCCTTACATCCTTCAACCATTTTTTAAAATCAGTTTTAATATTAGAAAGTGTAGTTTACAAAGTATTCCCGGGTAAGTGCAGGATTACTGTGGCGTGTTTGTAGATATGTTAAACAAACCTTATTGATGTTTCTGTAAAAGAAAACAAATATGGCTGACATAGTAGCAACCAGCTAACGCAGCATGTAGCTTGACTGGAAGCTTGCTGGCAGGCCTGGGGCACCATTTGCTGTATCCTTGAACAAAATACTTTAATCTTAACACTACCAACGAAACTCAGTTTTATAAATGGCTGAAATTATAACTGATACTGTAACTCTGAATAATTTGTTTGCTAAAACAAAATAATATGTAAACCAAATGTATGCATAATAAAATATTTAACAAATTACTTGGTCAGCTTTCAAGCGGCCCTGTGTGTTGCTTTCTATGGCTGTGCTTTTGAAGAGCCCCTTATATATGGTTACGGTTATGGCTAGACTGGGGGGTAGTATCCCTGCTGCTGTAGTGAGGCCCCACTGGAGGGAAAACCCCTAGCACTCACCAGGGCCTCTAGGGGCTCTGTGGAGCACACTATCCACTTTAAGTTGATTACGTCACTGGAAAAATGCAGTGCAACTTTTTTCTGGTTTTCCAGAGTCCCACCAAGGCTTTGTCTGCTTTTGGATTATTATGACTTTAATGAGATTGAATGCTAAATTGAGGCTGACCCCAAGCTTGGTGATGGGTGAGGAAGACACTAGGGGAGTTGCTGTTAGGTGTGATGGTTAGGAAGTAGCATCACAGTGAAGGTGTGAAGTGTGTTGTTTGCACATTAGACACAGCTGGGACTGGCGTGTGAATTGTAATGCAGAGTGGTGCAACTTTTTTTAATTAGAAAATGAGAAAGAACTCTATTTTTTTGTGATTTGTGACTAGGGAAAAGTCTTGTGACATAGTTTTGTTTCCATTTATAAATTCTCTCGAATTTATTTTCTTCAAGAAGCATTTGTCATTTTCTAGATTTTTTTTTTTTTTATGAGACTTGGTCTGTTAAAGTACCAATTAAACTTAATTTCAGTGAATGTCAGCTGTAAAATATACAAAAACACCTTTTCGTAGGTGGGCAAAATGAAAACTAACAACTATTATGAATACTGTTAAGTTGAATGGCCTAGGGAATAAAATTATTACTGTTGTCTGCCCTAGCCGTCACCACAAATGGACTAACTTCGGGAATGGAGTTACAGTTACGCTTGTAGCCAATGACATGTCTTGCCGCCCAGACAAGTTATTTGATTTGTTAGCCTTTTCCTTCTCTTTTTCTGTTTGTTTTTATTACTACTCTTGAGTGATTATACTTCAGGCAGTTGGTTACATGTGGACGATTTCCTTGATTCCCCAAACCTCTTCACCTCATTGCCTTTTCCAATAACTGCTGACGCATGCAGAGTATGTTTACATAGCCAACACACTGGACAGCCATCTAGATTGTTGTCTTTAGTGATTTAGATCAGGTTTTCTATAGACATCCGTTTAACTTAGGTGTCTTGTAAGGGCTACAGGGTTTAATTATATTAATGATCTTTCCATGATGATCAAAACGTTACTTGGATTCAAGATATCCATCTGCCTTTTGTGGCTAAATATTAACTGCTGCTAGTTGTAGAGTTAAGTTTGCCCAGGCATGTTTGGACACCTCTGGCTTAAACACAGCACAGTTGCATTTGCTTCATTAACTAAAATGTTTAAGGAATGTGTTGATGCAAAAGTGACCTAGAAACGTCCCTCTGGAAGTTCCCTGGTGAAAGGGGCCAGCCCTGCATTAGATAAGGGAGTTGGCAGTGCAGGCCTGCACGTCGAATGGTCAAAGCTGACTAGGAATTGGGGCAGGAAGGAATGAGGCTTAGCCAGGGGAGAGCTGGCCAAAGAGCACGTCTCCCTATCGGCCTTCTGGGAAAAGGCCGGCCTGCTCTGACTGAGGACAAGGAGTGTCCAACAGATAAGAACATCCATACCCCATCTGTCCACAGTGATGAGAAGTGACATGATTTTGTACTTTTAGCTTAAATGTAATCCTTCGCAGGGGCCCGGTTTAACGGGTTCAGTAGTCAGCTTGGGAAAGTCTCTCACCACAGGCCTTTTAAACTTTCCATGAGCACTAAATGTAAGGTAAAGAGAAACCACTGAGATGGGAGGTACATAAAGTTTGTTTACTTGCATTACATCATTTTTAATAGCTGTGTCTTTCCCGCGTTGCAAAAATTAAAACGCCTTATTTCGCTTCAGTGCTTCATGATCAACATGTCTGAAATATGCCAGGACAAGACAAGAACTCTGGCTAAAATTAGTATAAAACCTGCTGCTAGTTTGCCTTTGGGGACTCCCTGGTTGCGACTGGCAACTCATGACAAATCCAGATGAGTTGACAGGTGGCTGCTACAAATATTGGATGGTCTTTGCAAGAAAGCAGAACTTGAAAAATTGAGAATCACTTTGGTCCTGTTATCTGGCACATGTGGTCCGCTAAGCCATATGGCTCTTGGATTGCTGGACTGACCCTGTAATTCAGATGCTAGAATGAGGCACCCAGAACCATTGCCAGGACTTTCGTCTATCTAACCGTAATATGTGTGTCTTTATTTTGAGCAGCCAAGTGCTGCTCCATGAGTCTTTGTCTTTTTTGTATTTGAATCTGTGTGGGTGTGCAGACTAGGTGGATTCAGGCTGGTACCCAAGCCGGTTACCCGTGGCTGCCCTTGGACTGCTCTGTAACATTTTAAACATGCTCCCTTAAGAGTGCACCCTTAGCCACGCAGCAGGTGTTGGTGTTCATCAGCAGTGAAGAAGGCCTTACAGATAGACAGGCAGACTGAGACTGAGTTGTGCGCATGCTTGTCAGAGATATCTCTGGCCTCTTGAATATGTCAGTTTTAAAGATGGGCCATTCACAGTGCCAAGGCTTTATCGAAGCACCTGTCTCAAGATGACGTGACGTCTGCTTGCAGCCACCTGTGTTCCCATAATGTGGGCACAGCATCTTGAAAACCGACTCACTGCCTACATTACTTTGGAGACTCCCAGTGACCCAGTCTACTGTTCCTCACTCAGGATGCAACTACAGAATAGGACTTTGGGGCCTAAAAGACATTTTTGTGTCTATATGAAAGCAGTCATCTTTTGAACCAAATGTGCATGATGGTACCATTCCTCACTTTAACTCCTAGCATATAGCATGTCCATAAGGTGCAGATTAGAAGCTATGTTAGTTTAACGTTAGCTGTTTGGAGGAGGAGCTTGGTGAGAAGGCCGCTGCAGTGTTTTGAATACTTTGAGCCCTGGCTTGTGTCTTATATTCAAATAGGATCTCAGTCTGATTAGTAAGGTGCTTCTCACAGGTGTGATCATAACAACCGGACTGTGAGTGGCCTACCGTCTCACACACTGTGCTAATCCTAACACTGTGCTGACTGTTACAGGAAGCTATTGTTAGAAGTTGGTCTTAAAATGCAGCAACAGGTGATGTGTTTCTGTCTCGGACAGTAAAAGAAAAAAAATATCCCTGTTTGCGTGCCTGCTTACAATAACACAGTAGAGCATGCAGAAATCCATGTAGCAGTGACACTTTCTGTCTTAGGGGTCTTTTTTTTGGTCTTCTTTAATGGAAGACTGATTTGTATGTGTAAGATCATCAGTGACCATACATTTAGATGAGCGTGATGTTCAGTACTAATACAGCAGGGAATCCATAAGATTATGCTTACAGCCGTTCTGATGAGATTGTGATGAGAAGTGGTCAGACAAGCATTTTATGGGTGCAAATAGTGTCACCATTAAAATAACATTAAGTGGGAGCGGTTTGAACTCTCCCAAGAGGAAAGCAGAAACATACTGTTACTTTATAGGTGTTAAATCTTGGTATCTGTCATTGCAGGATATTGGTCAGTTGTTTCATTTTTGGCCTGTAGCTGATTTCTATTTGTCTCTGTCAGACAAACTTTAGATTTATAAGATTTATATTTTAAGAAAACCATGCATTTATAAAAAAAAATGTTTTCTTTTGTTATTAGAACCGTATTTGAGTGACTTCTCACTCTGATACTTATCGTTATGAAATAAGGCATTTAGATAAGATTGATAGTTCCAGTTTGTTATTTGAGTCATGCAATACGATCACTGTGCTGAAGGTGGGATTTAAACTTGCAGCCTAGAAGACGGGCATAGACCCCTGACCTCCTGAGCGACACACTGCCCCTGAGCTTTACAGAATCTTTGTACACTATTCACAGCCTAGAAGACAGCCATAGACCCCTGACCTCCTGAGCGACACGCTGCCCCTGAGCTTTACAGAATCTTTGTACACTATTCACAGCCTAGAAGACGGCCATAGACCCCTGACCTCCTGAGCGACACGCTGCCCCTGGGCTTTACAGACCCTTTGAACACTATTTTCTTGTTACTGAGGAATTTGTGCAGTGATTTATTTGTATGTTTTCCTCTATACAGTTAATCTTCTATGTTAATAAAAAACTTTTCCAGGTATGCTGACTTTGGTCTGTGCATGTCCCTTGACAGTTTCCTTAATGAGGTGGAGACTGAAACTGCCTTTTGGCTTCCCTTTTGGGCCCTTTTGTTCACGTTTGTTCACAAGTTTTGGCTGCTTGCTCCCCAGTCCACTTTGTGCATCCAGCATACAGACTGACACACAAAGAACATTTCATCCTTAAGCACACACATTTATATAATGTGCATGTTGGCTCATTGCCAAGTTCAACCAGTCAAAATAGAGTGGGTGCAAGCAGGAGTGTCTGCCAGGTCCTAGTGCCCTCAGTCCCCAAAGCTAGTTTCACTTCTTGTTTTTCCAGTTTCAGCACAGGGCTGTCACAGTTGGAAAAGAGGGATCTGTATATGTGCTGCTGTCAGGAAAGCCCCAGGGCCCCCATCTCTCATTATCCAGATCTAATGTTTAATGTGGCTGTTTCTTGCTTCTTCTTCATTTTTCTCAGTAGTTTGACTTGCATTTTCTCTCTTCTCTGCAGTCATTCCAAGGCAGCCAAGGCCGGGCCTACCTCTTTAACTCTGTGTAAGTATACCCAATCAAATTTTGATACTGGAAATATAGAAATGTTTTTCTTATTGTTGAAAATATATGAAACTTTGGTCCATTCTGCCATACACTAGGCAGATTAAAAGCATGTATCCTTTAAGGGGTATTATAATATAAGAAAGGCATATAGGGTACCTCTGAGGTTTAATGGAGGCCCTTCTTCACCTGCACCTCTCCACCTCCCTGCTCTCTTGTTTCCCCCTCTCCCCATAGCGTGAATGTGGGCTGTGGTCCAGCTGAAGAGCGAGTGCTCCTCACCGGCCTGCATGCTGTAGCAGATATCTACTGTGAAAACTGCAAGACCACTTTAGGCTGGAAATACGTAAGTAAAGCTCACTTGCTATCTCCTGCTAACCTCCAGAGTGAAGGGAGAGCTTACCTGACTGTCTGTCTGCTGTTTATGGCTGCTCTTAGCGCAGCTTAATGTTCAAGAACAAGTTAATGTGCATGACAGCCAAAATATTTGGGCAAGCTTCCTGAAGCATATACAGTATTCTTTGTTTCTGATGTGTGAGTTTGAAAAGGGGTTGTCACGTGACCATCTGTGTTCTGATTGGCTTGACCTCACAGGAGCACGCCTTTGAGAGCAGCCAGAAATACAAAGAAGGCAAGTTCATCATCGAATTGGCGCACATGATCAAGGACAACGGATGGGAGTAGCCCCCTGTGCTGTGGCTTTTCAGTGACCTTTCACCCCTTTGTCCGGGACTCCGCACCGGCTGCCCCAGCAGGGGGGATGCTCTCCGGCTCATCGTGAAAATTAACAACAGAATCAAGACAACAAACCTGATAAAACAAACAAGCAGACTCTTGTTACGTTTCACTCTTGATTCTGACTGGGCCCTTACTTGATCCCTTCCAGTTACAGGTGTCCTCTATCACGTGTGAACCACTATTTAAGAGGAAATACTTATTATCCAGCCGACAGTTCCTTTTTTTAATGGTGCGGGCGGGGGTGGGGGTGGGGGTGGGGGGGGGGAGCGGAGGGGGGGGGGTGATGATGTTTGTT
>JAODLD010000046.1:34294409-34311884 GCA_026781065.1 Mormyrops boulengeri | reverse complement strand
CGGGCAACTTAGCTCCTGGGATCATTGGAACACACAAACCCCTCCACCACGGTAAGGTGTCGGCTCCAGGAGAGGATTTTACAGAACCACTTATCAAATAATTAGTGATAAATCCAGCATGATTCATTGTTCATCTATACATCTATCTATAACTCTGAACTCAATTTTTCTGAAACACTCTGTTAGAGCTTTAAGCTCCACCCCTGATGAGCCCGTTGTGCTTTGATTTGTCAGCTTGCCCGATTGGTCAGCTTGTGATACATTCCGCATTCACGGATTTTTTATAAAATTGAGTTTATCCAAATGGGGACCTGACAAATGTCCCCAAAAGAAAGGAAGTTTCAGGTTTTGCCACACTTCGGGGACATTTTAGTCCCCAAATGTGATCTATGCAACCCCCCTCCACACACACACACACACATTGGTGTACCTATCTAAATGGGGTCCGTCCAACTAATATCTTATTTGGTAACGCTTTACATTAAGTGCACCTTCATAATGCATTCATAATGCATTCATCGAACATTCATAAGCAGCATACAAGTACACCTTAACATCCTAACATCCCTTAACAGCTTTAATATACATTAACAACAAACATTACATGATTATACAATTATAATGTTTGTTATTGAGCAGCGGCGTGGCTCATCCAAAGCCCCAAACACTCTTACAGGATCCCAAGCCTGAGCAACAGCCACATCAAAAGGGAGATTGACGTGGAAGGACTTACAAGGCCAAAGAAAAAAGGAGCCATAAACAGATACATCGTCCCTCAGAGGTGTTGGTGTATAGAACTGAAATTATAGACTGGAGTAGATGCTACAGTACACCCTAATCAACACTACCATCCTGCTAGGATATGGGGACAGAGCTGTTCTCATGACAGAATATCACCTTTGTCACCATTAAATTTGGATGTGATGCCTTTGCTGTGTTCTGATTGGTGGAGAAACGCGAGCAGAGAGAACCTCATCAGACCTTGAACAATATAAATTTTGAATAAATTATGTCTATTATTAGGTTCTTGGACTGTTGGGAATTGCAGGGAATTTTCAGTTACATAAACTTTTAAGAGTGCTTTCGATTTTTTTTTTACACACTAAAATTAGCTCTTGCTGTACAAAGCGTTATAGCAGAATGAATGACAAACTGCAGCCTAAATGTTGCATCTGCAGAAAGGTTACTATGGTTGCATGCTTCACCAGGATACATTGTTTTGGCTCATATCTGACAGTGTGACAAACTAAAATCTCCCCCTAAGCAGATGAGCAATGCAAGTCATTACAAAACCATTCCAAGGTACTGAACTAATGGCCATCTAAACATGTGATTCAGTAACAGACCATGTTTTTGACAAAGCTGTATTGAACATCTTGATGTGAGAATGTAAGCAACCTCATGCTTCCTTAGTACTGTGGTGTTCCTGGTGATGTTTCACTGGATCAGGCGATTAAGACATGCAGATAATAGTGTGTGTTGGGGGGGGGGGGGTGTTATACTATAAAGCAGCTACCAGAAAAAAACATTTTACAGTAACATCAGCTTCCTTAGGTCATCGTTTGACAATAACCTCTCTCAGGGAACTGAAATTGCACTTGATTATAGACATCAAACTTCTTTGTCCCTCTCTGAGCACTAAATTATTACATTAGTCTACCATTCGTGCCATCACTGAAAGGGAAGCATTAGCAAATTTCTTCTGATAAACTTGTCACCTGCCTTTCCCCCCCATCCTCATAAGCTCCCGTATGTACATGTAAATACAAGTTTTCCCTGAGTGTTTGTTCAGATGTAATATGCCATATATAAACAGCACTATGAAAAATAGGTCTTGTTGTCCATATATATAGACCAGATACCCCATGTACTGTACCCCATGGCTCCATATCATGTTAGAAATGTCTTGAGAAAAAAGAGCAGGATGAACATACCTCAGATTTAATGTTACATATACAGTAAGCAAAATATTTTAAATGCTGATTTATACCTGGTTGAAGAGTGTTTGATAACTATTCCAGTGTAACTGAGAGTGAGTCCCTTGCAGGCAGCGTAGCACATCAAAGCCACATCAAACTCAAGCATCTGCTTCAGGAAGGCTGTCGCCAGACAATCTGAGATACTGTGCTACCTTAAAATAAACAGTCACATGAGCAGCACTCTAGTAGTGGGCAGGAATCAATGCTCAGCCAAGATAGCAGCAGCTGCATAGCACGCCTGCTCCATGAGCCGCTATGTGGGAGACAGTGACAATACTATATGTATCCACAATACAATTTTAAAATCACACTCAATATGATAGAGATAAACTCGTTCCAAATCCTGTTTTTCTAGTATGCTGTTAATTTTGGGAAAACTGGCAAGTAATCAATGGTGGCATGCAAAAAGAGAGTGACAGGAGCTAGGAACAGATAGAAGGAATGATTCACTCTTGAGAGAGGAAGAGAGAGTATGGAGCATGTGTTTCAGATGCTTGTGAAGCCATGAGGACTGTCAAACTTTGCTAACAATAGTTTGTGATGGCTGTTTGTGTGGGCAGAGACAGCAGAATCCATACAGTGCACAATGTTACCAGCTGCATCAGCACCAACCTATAAATCCAGCCAATCACAGGACGAGCTGGAACGATGGGCTCCTCTGCTGTCACTTATTCTCTCCCCTTGTCGGTGCCTATTGAAGATGACCCCACATCCCCTTTGTGTAACTAATGAATTACTTCCTGTGATGAAGAGCAAGCAAATCACTCTTAATTCTGAAGCATTCATTGAATGAAAAGTATAACTCACCCCATTTGAAGAGCTCATATATAACAGCAGTACTTTATTCATCACGGTGGAGAAATCGGTCAGTGAGGTAAAAGCAAGTTTTGCGGTCAGAGCACAAGGTCAGACAGTGTCCCTGGAGTAGCTAGGATTAAGGGCCTTGCCAAAGGGCCTAGCAGTGATATGATTACTCTGCTGGCCAGGGCCTTCCAGTTCCTGAAGCCTCTGAGCTGCATGCTGCTCCAGTGCAGAGGTATATGATGCATTTGCAGCTAAGTAATCAAACCAATCTCTGCTATTTGTCCGTAATGTCAAGTCTGAAATCATGAATTGTGGCCTTTGTCACTTCTCTACCAGCCTGGTGGGATGTGCAATGTGAGCAGCACATTAGAAACGTGGGACTGCATGGGAGCTTAATATGTATTACTGGCTCCATACAAACAATTTGAATGAATAATTTTTAATGTGAGTCAGTTGTTACATATCCTGTCAATAGCCTTTTAGTCATATCATAATACAATGTACCATCATGGTAAAATACCTTGTTGTCTTACAAATACATTCATGTGAACACGTATGTTATAACAATATAATATACTTGTTCTGCCTTTGCTCTGGAAAAAGCTTCACAAGAATAAAGATCTATGGCCATTTCCCTGTAAATGGCATTGTACCCCACTACGGCAGAGGTATGACTCAGTTTGGGTTTACTGGTCTCTGCACTATTTCTGCAGAATTGCAATGGAGCAGAAAGATAAACAGAAAAGACTGTCAACAGTATAGTGTCTCCGGCATGGTGAAGGACTGTGCCAGCAATTCTGCCGCTCCTCACTGCTCCACAGCTGGGCTCTCCTGTGATTTACAGCCAAACACTTCCAGACGGGCCTGCGTGATCTCACAGTTCCATTGGTGCTGCTGCTATTTACAGCAGATGATGTCATCAGTTTCGGGGGGGGGGACCCCCCTCCCACCCCCATCTCCATTGCAGTGAGTCTCAGCTCCACATTCACAGCACAATCAGCAGTGGATAACACTCCCAAAACATCCTGGCAACACTCTGGAAATGTTTTGATGGCACTGCTAAGAAGGCACAGGCAGGAGTCAGTCTGGCTGCAGCAGTGGACTTTTAAGCACACAGTTAATAGAATCATCTGAGCATTTAAACAACTCCTCTGCTAGGTGTCTGCAGTTCTGCTTAGGCTGCTGTATCAGTTCAGCAACGCTCTGGCAAAATAGCTATGTTGCTAAGATGCATATGGCAACGCTTGTCAGTGCTGAAGCCAACTGTATCGCCAGGCAACAATCTAGCCAACCAGCAACATGCCAACATCATTTCAGCCACATTTTGGGAATATTTTGGAATTTCCGCCCTCCCACAATAGTACAGAGAGTTACACTGCTTAACAGTGCCACCAGACAGTAATCCAACCAACAAATAAGCTCAGTGCTTGGTTCCGAAACATAAATAATTGAAATAAACAGCAATTGCATGCTGATATTACAGAGAATAAGGAAAACATGATCTTCTATAAATCAACTAAAGTTGTATAGACACCTGATCATAGTTTTAAGGTAACATAGACTATAATCTATACTGAGATTAATATATCTCTGCCATCATGGCTGTTCCCTGGAAAGACATTTTAATTTTTTCTTCAGCCTTAGGAAGAGCATCCATGAGAAAGTAGTTAAGGTCACCCTCTCTGCACTCAGCTTGCCAAGGACCTGTGTCAGGACATAAAAGCAATTCAGTGAGTGTTTAGTCATTATGTTTGAAGCAATGTTGTCCTTACCATGGTCAGACTGAAACCCGCAATTGTATCAAATGTGTTTTGAGGCAAAACTGGTCAACCCCTGTGGTTTAAAAAAAAAAAACATGTTGCCATGTCTGTGGGAAAAATTGCATTTTGGTCACAATGTACATCATGCTTTACCCTGGTCCTGGCCTCTGTCTTGGGGTGCACACATTTAGAAATGAACCAGGGTAATAACTTTGTGATGAATTTGTACCCTTACCAGAAGAAGATTTGAAAAATATTAGCCTGCTCCATATCAGTTGTACAAAGATAGCAGGCAGTCCATTCCATTCCATTCTAATCCAGTCCAATCCATTCCATTTAATTATGTTTCATTCCAATCCATTCCATTAGTGAGTCAAAGATAATACCACTGACAGGTGGGGAGTGGGGGACACTTTTCGTGCATGACAGTTAGATCATTCATAGTGCAGATTTAGGCATGTGGTGCTCTCCAAGACTGGTATGAACAGATACTGAAGCCAACATGGGTAAATGGGTGCTCCTCAATGGAATGCATATCTGGCAGCAATGAAAGGCAGAGATAGAGACTAACAAGGCCTGTCTTAATGAAGGTCTGTCTGGATGAAGGCCTCTTGCCAGCACTGGAATCTAACAGTAGAGGAACAGTTAAGAATGGTTCAAGTGTCAGCTTCAGCAGAGAGGCATCAGCTTAAGCTTAGGACTATGCACATCAGACCAGTCAGTGGTCACTGCTCATGATCATATTTATTGAATTTAACACTGTGGATTGTAATAGTTCAATTAATTATGTAAGTAGTTACCTGATGGGCACTGAAGTACAGAGCTAGGAGCCAATCAGAATGTGCATATTTTTGAATCAGTTCATTTAATATATGCAAGGAAACATTTGCAAAATGACTGTTCACGTAAAACCATGCCTAAATCACTACTGAAATCACCCAGCAGTTAAGACCGTTCAAAAGTGAGAAGCGCTTGATAAACAGTTTAATTTAGTGTTTACTAAAAATCCATACCAAATAAGCTTGCTTTTGTTTAAAAATGTATCCAACAGGAAAACACTAAATGGGATGGTTAAGATCACAAAGGAGAACAAGAGGCTTCACTTAGCTCCTGATGCTAAAAACAGATTCGATCCCCATTAATATCTTTAGTATCTCAAAAAACTGAAAGATTTTAGTTTAATGCCAGAGTTAGGCGATCACGACGATGTTTTGTCTCTGAAATGGCAACTAGGTTCCATTTCAGTTCAGTCTTACATATATGATACTTAGCAAAAAACCAGCAGCATTATCAGATTTTGTTTTGATTGTACAAAGTGATATAGGATAACTTAGGAACAGAACAGATATTATTGATTATTAAGGAAGATATGAATAAAAATCACACTCTTACTCTCTTTGTTGGATCATTTCCCATAAACCCTGAAAAAGGCAAAGCCTGGTTAACACAAACAGCTTTGCAGGCTGAACTCTCCAGACTAATGGTTTCAGGAGGGAGTGTGTGCAGGAAGTGAGGTTGGAGGTGTCAGGTAAAGCATCACTGGGATTTTCTGACTGCACAGGAAGTTGGGAGCACGCTTTGTCACGCTGGGGCAGCAACCTGACCGTGACCTCACGTGCTCACAGTATCAGTCCTCCACGAGCTGCTTGAGAATAACTGACATCTGGTATGTGCACACTTACTGGGAGGGCTGGCTACCAGCCAGGGTGTCTGCCGTGAGTGTCAGCAGCAAAAAACACAAAGGGAAGAGGCGGCGTCAGTGTGTGGCTCACTGCGTTTCAGCGAAACCGAAAGGAGCTCACAGGAAGTGCAGCAGCTCTGAATATGGCCTCACCAGTTTAGCAGCCATCGGAACTGTTTGTTCCCGTTTCGTGTTCAGACAGATAATTGGTAATTGTGATGATGGAGGGGACAGTGGCTCACAGGAAGGAAGCGAAGGACAGGAAGATTTATGCATAATCATGCAACTGCTTATCCAGCATGGAGTCGGGGGGGCGGCTCTCTCACAGGATATAAAGCAGGTGTCACTCTGGATGAGACGCCAAGTCCATCACTGGGCACATACACGTTAACACGATGTGAGAAATTTAGAAAGACTATTCACCAAACTGCATGTCTCTGGACTGTGGGGGAAAGCAGGAAACCTGGGAGAAACCTACACAATACAAAGCGGGTATGCAAACTGCACACACAAAGGCCAGAGTCGGGATTCAAGCAAGCAGTCCCTCATTTGGGACGTGATCTGCTACCCACTGAGCTTCCATGCCACCCATCACATAATCCTAATTAATTACAAAACCTGAAGAAACCTTCTGAATTCATTCATACAGTCGTATCACACATAACAAGTAAATCAATGCAGGTATTTAAAATACATGTATAATAGTACAGCACAAAAATCTGATGATTTTTCTGCACTACAAACAGCAGGAAATTACCACTCAGCATCAAGGGAACTAACATATCACAGCCCTTCGTGCAGATTTCTGTCTGACGGAGCAGAGCACCTGTTGCTATGGACACAAGTCGTCCATATATTTGTTACTGTTTGCTTACTGTTTCAAAGAGCCACTCCATGTCTGACAACACAAGAAAAAGTTAGAAATAGCAAAAACCGATAACAAAGAATATGTAAGTAATTGGGAATATGAGATTCTGGGTTTGTTAGTATTTATTTACTTTGTGCAGTTGAAAAATTCACAGGATTAGTCGTTTAGTAGCCTATGCAAAATATGCACAAAAACACGTGTGGAATCAAACACTGGATACCGTTCCCCTCATAGCCGTGTTACAAGGATCATCAGTCACCGCAATGTGACGACACTGAGCCTCACAACCAGTCCATACCCAGTTAAAAAAAATACCCATATTAAAGCACCTGCTGCTGGTTCACTTTTAAAAATGCATTTGAATTAGAGATATTAGTGCTAATATGTCTAATTCTAATATGACTGTAGGTGTGTGCATGTGTTAAACGTATTGACCAATGGAGGTTGGGAAGCTGATGTGGCATCACTATTGAAGGTTCTAATTGGTTGGAAAGGTGTTGATTACTGTCTGTACTGCTGAGCCACTTTAGCTCCACTGCAGTTAAGCATGCTGATTCTCTCTGCCATTCTCACATCCCTTATCCACATCAAACTCATGTTAATCTCATCCTTTATCCTCTGAGAGGCTAGCTGGGCTAGGCTGGTAGATGAAGGCTATGGCAGCACGTATGAGAACCATTAGTGTTTGTGTGTGTGTGTGTGTGTGTGTTGCGGCTATTCCTTAAAATCCTAATCTAACAGGGTGGGAACCCACAAGGGTAAAAAAAAGAGGATTGAAAAAGGCCTCTGTTAAGTACAGCCCACACTACAGCTCTGGGGTCGCTGCTCATGCTAAATTTAGCCTGCTTGTTTATTTGGAGGAGAGTGAAAGCACATGGGCTCCCACGCGGCTGCCGTCCTGCACGCTCGCATGCCACTCCGAATCCAATAAGACACCTCTCTGTTTATTTACCATTTCGGCTATTAAACGTGCATTTTTTTCAGTATGCTTATTTTGGAATAAAGAATATTCCTTGCTTTCTTTAAGCCTTCCGTTTAGATCTAGTAGGGCCTTTCATGAAGCATTCATTCTAGGGCTCTGGAGGGTGATCATATTCATCTTTCTTTCACATCTAGCTGGATTTTTAAATGTTTATGCCTGAGCACCATACTTACCGTCTGTCACTCCATTTAATTCGAACCTTTCAGCCAATGGCCTTTTTTGCCAAGACTATTCCTTCAGCTGTCTGAGAGCTGGTATTAATAATCTGTCAGCAGTCATTCACTCTGCCTGCTTTTCAGTTGCTTTTTCATGTGGAGCTACCTAGAGAGGCATATCCTTAGAAAGTGCAGTAGTATGAGGACTCAAATCTCCATATTTGGACTCAGTAACAATGCCTGGCTTGACTTCATGGACACCCCCCGCCTCAAAGAGCTGTTTGTCAGCTGTTTTGGTCTGAGCACTCCCCACCCTGTTGGAACAGGCCAGCTAGCAGCATGGCGCTGATTCTAGTGACTCACTGTAGCAGTCATTCCTGTTCTTGGCACGGCTGCCAATGAGAGAGTGATCAGCTCTGCAGCATGAAGAGCTTCACTCTTACCATCCTCACCCTCATTTCACCGGGGAGTTCAACTGCACAGAAGCCCCCTGATACTCTGCTGTCTTTGAGGTTGAGTAAGAGCTAATGGTACAGATTACAGGTCTTCACTCTGATTCCTGGACATCCAATCTAAGTCATTAATGGAACTAATTATATCTGTAATTAAACAAATGGAATAGTATGACAATGAAAACACACATGCAGAGCTGCCCTATAAACACAAAAGAGTGACTATACTGATACTAAAACTCAGAAAATGAGCTTCAAAGTTTTTTGACTGTCCACCTGTATGTGCAGCAGATTGGAAAATGATAGTGTTTTCTTCAAAACCAAGCATAGTTGAACCAAAATATTTTCTCATGAGATAAAACAGAGCCTGGGAGACCTGATTTCAGTCATAATTCAATTTTGATAAATTGTGTGGTTCTGGTGTTGCCTTTGCCTGGCAGTGTAGCCTTCCAAAGTTTGGCTTTCCTTTCAGCTGGAACAGAAAAGACCAGGCTGGGAGCCCAAAGGTAGCCGGATATGAGGACATGCGACATGGACAGCTGGACGGGGCACTAGGGTGCTCTGCTCTGCCCATTTCCTCAAAGGCTGGGTCCAAGATTTCCACCTCATTGTCAAACACCAGCAGAAGCAGAAGGTGACTTTAAACATGCAGAGTTTCATAAGCTAAGAATATCCAGGTGGTTATTGGGCTTACCTTGCCATTATTCCACAATGGAAAAGACTATACTGATCAACACAAACCAAGACAGTCAGGCACAAGTCAAGAGGGGCTCCTTTGGCTCTCTGATCGGAGGGTTCAGGGAAGGGGGACTCGGCATGTACTGAGGGTATGGAGGAACTAAGAGGGCACACATTAGCCTGCAGAATGTGCTGGCTGTCGTCCCATCAGGCTGTTGATATGGGGCTTTCTTAGAGGGCACATCGGAGCTGTTGTTGATGCTGATTCTTGCTGGCATCTGAGACACAATCTCTCACAGACAAATCACTCCCCATTGGAGGCATAATCGGGCCTGAAAGCCTGTCATCTTTGCTTAAGCGATCTCACTCTCTCTCGCTCGCACATGGCTCGATTGAAGAAACAGGCCTGCGCCCAACCAGACCCTCTGCCATTCATAAACACCACAGCCGTGACTCACTGTCACCAGAGCACAACTCCAGTCTTCAAAGGACGTAAAAAGTGTGCCAGGACTCTCTGATACTCAAATATCTGGTACATAATTTGACATTGTATGGATAGGAAGGCACCTTGGTCTAGTGGTTCAGCTTCAAATTAGGTGCTAAAAATAAACATTTCCTGAAAGATGCAAGGCTGTGAGCTTTGAGTACTGAGGTTACTGAGCCCCATTCTGAGTCTCACTGTCATTACAGGGCAAAGAATTTCATCATTTATTACATTTTCCATGTTGCATTGTTAACAAGGCCATGAATTTGATGACCACAGTCTTGATTCTACATGTTTGTGGTTTTTCTTATTATGGTAAATCCTGTAAACTAAACATAAATGTTACTTGTCAATAAGCATAGAACCCCATTGGTAATGCAATACACTTCAAGCCTTTTTCACCATCATACAGATGCAGAGTAGCTATCGGACAGCAGCCCACCCAGCCTACTGGCATAGAAACCACGCTGCCGCCATAGGGCCTCCATAGTCCATGAAGTGTGCAGCAAAATGGATAAAGTGGACAGGTGGCCACCCTGGGTCAACGTGAACCACATCACAGTCAGCTCAAGGCAAACCAGCTGTGTATAATTATGCGCAGTAACAGAGACAGACATAGGCTCCTCCTCACAGCAGCGGTATTTAACACCATTGTGTGGGGCCCCTGAGGTAAAAGGGGGACCCCTGTTGGCCAGAAAAATAAATACATTCCTTATTTAGGTGATGCTGAAGCAGCATGTTCTGCTAACCAGCAAGCTAGCCACCATCTTCCGACTCCATTTAGATCTAGCAGCTAGTGGCTCGATAGGAAGTCTCTGATAGAAAATTGGACTTAATGACTACATATTTGTCATTTTCACATCTGTAGTGATGAAGTCTTCCGAGCAACTTGTGCTGCCCCACCTGTACTCCATCACCGACCCACTCTCGGACCCCTTGCAGTTCGCCTACAGATCCAGCAAGTCTGTGGATGATGCGATAAACGTGGCCCTACACTTCATCATCCAACCAGTAGACTCTGCTGGAACCTATTTGTGGACTAGCTCTGCATTCAACACTATGCTCCCGGGTCTTATACAATGACAAGCTCTCACAGCTGAATGTTCCTGAATCCACCTGCAGGTGGACCACAGACATTTGTTCTAATAGCAAGGAGCAAGTGCAGCTGTGAATACCATCAGCACTGGTTCCCCTCAGGGCTCCCTGCTATCTCTACTATCCTTCCTCCATACACGAACAGCTGCACCTCCAGTCACCACTCTGTCAAACTGCCGAAGTTCACAGCTGACACCGTATACCCAGAAAATTCTGATAGTCAGTCTAATAACAGTGGTGCTGGCAGTGAAACAAAGTATAAATATGTCACAGGTCGAATAAATAAAACATGGTGTTTGAGTGGCGAAGAAATCATGAGGTGGACACCAAAGTTCAGTTTTTAGCATTACTGTAGTATCCCTAACAGTACAGACAGAGAGCCTTTATGGAGACAAAAGTGGATACAGACAGGGTGCAACAAGTCAAAATCCCTAAACTTATTTTCCGGTTCAGTAAGATAAATGCAAAAAAAATAAATAAATACAGATTAACCTACACTTTACTTTCACTTCTGCCTATGTAACATTTCTGTTCCATTCTATTTTGAAACTGGTGGAAATGCGGGCTGTTTCTCAAAAGGCATCAAGCGAGAACCAGCCCAGCACCAGCACCAGCACCAGCACCAGCTCTGTGTTGATGGAAACGAGGCACAGATGAACTTGTCTCTTATGGGGATGAGTCTACTTCTAGAAGGGAGATTGACCATCTGGTATCCAGGTGTGGTCGACACAATATGTGGCCAACGCTCTGAAGACGGTGTGGACTTCAGGAAAGCTCAGCACCTCTGACCCCCATCTTTCTGTGTGACTCCCAAGTCAGCACTGTGGAGTCTTTCAGCATCCTGGGCACCGTCATCTCCAAAGATCTTCAGCAGGAGCTGAACATCACTTCCTTCACTCAGAAAGCCCAGGAGAGAATGTACTTCCTGTGGCAGTTGAAGAAATGTAATCACCAGTGATGGTGTACTTTCACTCTGTCACCATCAAGTTCATCCTCACCTCCTCCATCACCGTCTGGTTCGCTGCTGATACTGACAGGGACAAAACAAACTGCAGCGTATAATTTGCAGCTTGGTGATTAGCCGTAGTCTGTCATTGCTTCAGGACCTATACACTTCCAGGGCCACAAAGTGAGCATCAAGTTTGCAGCTGACGCCTCCCACTCCCTTCCAGCAAGAGGTTGAGGTCAATCAAGACCAAAACCGCACACCTATAGAGCAGTATTTTCCCTATAGCAGTAGGCCTCATCAACAGCCAATGATTTTCTCAGTGTCCTTCTAAACACCTGCTGCTGCATTATACCAAGCGTATTAAGTCCCCAGCTCATATAAAAAACCTGTTGCTACAATGTTTATATTATGTACATTGCCTTATTTTGTGTTTTTAACTGATTATGTTGATTGTCCATGCTTGTTTTGCATGATAGCCCAAAGTAAATTCCTTGTATATAAAAGCAGATTAAAAGAAATCTATTCTTATTCTAAATTTGCCTGAACTGACCAGTTTCTTCACCTCAACCAATGAAACACCTGCTAAGGATGCAGCAAACTTTGCAAACACAGTAATAATGGGGAGGCGAGAGGGGCCTGAAGTGACTTTTTCACTAGGGCCGCAGAAACAAACCTGCCTGGATGTTCACATGCCTTTTCGTTTGGCATATAGAGCCTACAGAGATCTATTTTGATCTGTAGGCGGCGTTGTGGGGAATGGGAAAAGGCAAAGAACCTCTACCACCTATTGAGGCATTTTCCAGCATCACAGCCATAAAAATTGATAGCAAGTGACAGCAATGCATGCAGAGCCTTCTGCTAGCCCACACTGTCAGCTTCCCCATTCGCAGTAAATAGCAAAGGAGCTGCCTGAGACTCCCTGAGCCCATTTATTTCCCTGCCCTGGTCTGAAATGATAACTGATTCAGTGATGTGACAACAAACATCATGTTATGCTCATTTTTTGGCAAAATGCATTCACCCTGATTGCCAGCAACTAGAACAAGAGTCTAAATCCCCTTAATAATGCTTTGAATAGCTAAATGTAGCCTCTTAAGGCGCTTATCTGACATGTCAGGTTCAAGCTTTCCTTTCTTTATCTGACGTCACCCCAGCAGAAACAATTAGGAAAGGCTATAGGTAAGAATGGTTAGTAATCGTCTCTGCCACTACTGGTCAGCGATTGGACACTGTGTCTGAGAAACAATGTGTCCAGGAAACAATACTCAGAAAGCAACTCTTAGAAAGCCTAGAATTTCGGCCAGCTTTCATAATGACGAATAACCAGTAATGAAGATCTGGGAAGAGTCACAAATCTCCTTCGGCTGGGATGCTATGCAAAGGAGTGGCTGCTTTGCTGGGCAGCCCCATCCCATGGTTGGACTGCATCGCTCCTTCCACGTCACAAAGCCAATGTGTGGAGATAAATAATGGAAAAGGTGAATGTATCTTTTATTTAGGCTAAGACTTGGAGCACATATTGGATTCTGTGGGACTGCTGAATATTTTAATAGTCGAGAGAAGCTTCTCCTGTACACCTGCTCATGCAGGACTCACCTGGAAAGAAGTGGTTTCCGAGGAAAATTCCAGCATTCATGCGGAGATGCTTAACCTACAGCGGTTACATTGAGATATCCAGCGATTAATTTCAACATTAAAATTTCCAAACTCTCTGCAGGAAAAAGTAATAAAGCTAACATTAAATATGTAATTATGATTGAAGTTTCTAGACAAACTGAACAAGACACTAATACCTCCAAAACAGATTTACAAGTATAACATAAAGCTTCTGTCCAAGCACTTCTGTCCTAGCAAAATAACTTTAGTTGCTTAACTGATACGTTACATGAAAAAAAATGTTACGCATCTCTTAGGCAGATTATTTTTATTGGAACAAAATTGACACAATTTGCTCATGGGAAGCAGGTACATAAGAGAATTTACAGTTACATAAACTGGCAATTTCCAGTTTATACATCTGATTTCTTGTTGCCTATTTCCCAGCCCACTTGTAACAAAGGAAGACCATTGAGTCATGCCTACTTGCGGCAAGATGGCCTAAGTCCAGGGAGAGGCTAAACTGGGGTATTAATCACTCTGCAAGAGGCAGTGACTGCTAAGCAATACTGTGGGCCCTTTATTAAGTGCCTGCCCCACCACAAATGTACAGGATCTGTCCATTATTCTGCCTCCTATGAATGCAGTGTGATTGCTTGTGTCTGATGAGGGTCTCTGGTAGGCTGATGGCCTTCATAGCTCCACGCTGTTGACCCTGAATCTGTTAACTTCCCACATCCCACACACATTGCTATTGATCACTATATCACAGGACAGGAAGCTTTTTTGCAAAAGGAAATTTATTACATGCCCAGAAAAAAAAACATTAAACAAAAACAAAAAGAAAAACTACTTCAGATTTTAAAAAATTTATAAAAATCACAAATGTTTCAGCTCGCACACTGTTGTCAGGAGCTGCAGTCTACCAGGAGCTGAAGTCTCCAAAGCCACTCTTGCCCTTGAGCTGTTTTGCTGCTGAGCTGGTGGACGGTCTATCTTCCTCTGCCGCTGGCCTCTTCCTGAAAATACATAGCCACTGGATTTAGGAGTGCTACATGCCTGTAGGGGGTGCCGCACCCTGCCGGGCCTCCTGACAGCACCAGCTAGACTGGATTGGGCGCCTGGAAGCTCCCTGTCTGATCAGGTTGCATTGATTAAAAGTTAACAACGCAGTTTAAAAAACACATATACATATATATATATATATATATATATATACATATACATATATATATATATATATATATACATACATATATACACACACACACACACACACATACACATACATATACACACACACACACACACACACACACACAAAGTTCATTTCTAAGGTTGCATTATGGTTGGCCTTTTGGAGTCATGACCTTTGCCCTCTGTAAAGGGGGGCCACATTAAATCCAACATGCTGCAGCTAACAGCTGTTCCTGCTTTATGTCTGGTTGGAGGTACTGGCACACACCTACCAGAGAGTTTCCTTTAACGGCTATGTATATAAAAACAAACTGCTGGCACAAAGACGAGCAGCCATATAGGCATTTAAGTACCGTTAACAGGAAACAGAGCTGCTAGAGAAGCCAGCCCTCTTTATGCTGGAGCTGAATGTGGGCCAAGCGTCATTCTGTACTGGTCTGAACTGGAAAGTTTGTTGCTGAATAGTAATATAATATAGAACACCACGCAGCTGTGGGGCTTTCCAGAGGGGCCATTATGGAGGCCTAAATTTCTCTGAAGAACATTAAAAAAACCCATCTAATTTGATGCAGTGCCTGTTACATCTCACTGGTTTTTGGCATTTCTAAAGGTAAAAACCAGTGCCGATGGGGTGGGGGTGACTGAGATCATCAGGAAAGCCTCCCCTTTGCTTCTCCTCATCAACGCTCTGCTCTGTTACCAGCTTTCCAGGGAAAATACCTCGCCGGCTCTGGGAGGCGCCACCCTTCCTGGCCCCAGGAATTTCCCTCTTGGAGATCAAGAGCATGAAAACAGCGACCACCTTCAACATCGCTCCTGCCACAGTGCTTAAGGTCCCTCAGACGGTAAAACTGGGGAGGCCTGGATCTCCATGGTCACTTGAAATGAGCGCAACAGCAGGTCCCACTGATTAAAATGTGTGGGGAAAGAACCCGAGAGATCTTTAGCATTTTGGATGCAGAAATGTTCAGGCTGCGGCTCTGTAGCACTGGATATTAACACAGAGAGAACCTCCACTCTTCATACGAAGGGAAGCAGAAATAAACAAACATTTAAAGTCCCACCCCCAAAAAAAGGAAATTAAAAAAAAGGGACCAAGAGAAAAAACAGGAAACTTAGCCTTCAGGCATCTTTAAACAGCTAATTAAAATGGAAAATGAACGGCATATAAGTTTATGGAAACAAGGATTGTTTTTTTTTTTTAGCATGCGCTGGAATCTTGATGTCTTTGATAGCGGATATATATTGACAATAACTGCCAAAAGCACCTGAATGCAAATCAGAAATTACAACTTACTTACACAAACATTTGCTAACAGTTTTCCGAGAACTGGATATAACATCTAATCTAATAAAAGCAGCACAATTAGTAGTTTGATCAAAAGTAAGGAAATGTGATCTGAGGCATTTTACCTCGGAATGTGGAGTGGGAATGACGCAGGCCCTAAATTAAAAGTGGCAGCTGATATAAGGCAGGGCTGGACCTGGGGCATCATGCAGCAGGACATGCAGGTGGCTAAGGTGGCCAGATAGACAGGAAAGCCACCCATCACCGTCCCAAAGGGACGCGGGGGCAGCTCATCGGACCACATCAGCAGCTGCACTCTCCCATAATACCCTCTATCAGGCAGCTCAGTTACAGGCCACAACCTGAAACCCTTACGCACAATCCTCAGAATAGCCCAGGTGAAACAGCACGCTGCAGTTATGAGCTTTTGTTTTATTTATTGTCATTCTCTTGTCATTTCAGTCATCTATATGGTATGTAATGTGGTTGCTCATTTGCCCTATCCATACTCTGACAGTATTAGAGGTCTGCAAGGAAGCACTTGGTGAGCATCACACTAGAGAAAGAATTTGTCGTTGCCTCAACAATAATACAGTCAATAATGCTTTTAATTGGGGTTGAATCACAATGTAATACTGATGAATAAAACTAAGCTACATAAGTAAAGGTTTGGCACTGGAACAAGACCTGCTTGATAACTCTAGGTCAGTGGGGCAGACTTTAAACCACTTCAGTGATAAGGCTGGGACAGGTTTCGGCGGAGTGGCCTCACGTTGCAGCCATGTTGATGTACTTTCCCACTCCGGGCCGGAACACTTTGGGCTTCTCGTCATCTTTGGCTTTGGTTTTTACGGCGCTGGCCTCAGCCTCGTCCTGTTGCTTCTGTATCTCCTTCTCCCTCTCCTCAGCGATCTGAAAGAGGGAAATGTGGCAGTGATCTCCCATAAAACCTACTGACTGACTGAGCAGCAATTCAAACCTGCGCAGATACCCTCAGGGCATCTGAAAAGGTCAGCACACTTTCATCAGCAACAATACACAAATGATTCATAACCCATTTATGAGTATCTCCAGATAAACAGCACTGACACGCAGCCCTTCGGTTAACAGTCTGATAACCACAGGGGACAGAACATTTTTTATTCGCAACTGTAATTAGCAAGACAGTTCAAGCTTATCTGGGAGCAAACATGCATAAAAATGCAGATACAGATGGAGAGGAGTGGAAATGCTGACAGTCACATATATGCACACGTACAGGCACAGGCACAAACACCCACACAACCACAGGCACACGCATAGGCACTGGCACATGCACAGGCACAGACGCTGGCACAAACACCCGCACAGACACTAAGAACATAACATAAGAACATAAGAAATTTACAAACGAGAGGAGGCCATTAGGCCCATCAAGCTCATTTGACTAATAACTAATAGCTCAGAGTTGTTCAAATCTTATCTAGCTCAGATTTAAAGGAACCCAGGGTTTTAGCTTGCGCTACAC
>JAODLD010000046.1:34278994-34294088 GCA_026781065.1 Mormyrops boulengeri | reverse complement strand
GACATGAAAAGACAAAGTACAGTAATAATACTGTAAGCAGTAACATACAATAAGCACAAATAAACATGTACAAACAGCTGTATAAACGCCATATGCAATAAGTGCTTTATTTTAATGATTATATATTTAATAACTTACTGCTTTCATAAATCGGCAATAGATGCATTTATTTTACCCTGGCTAATAATAAAATAATATAGTTAATGTGGGAACAATGCAAAAACATAAAACAAAAATGTGTAATGTAAAATCCTATAAAATGACGCCCAGTCATACTTACAAAAAAATACCGTGAAACCGATACAACTTTGAAAAATACCGTCACAGAAATTTTTGGTCATACTGCCCAGCTCTAACAGGCACACACGACCACACAGGCACATGCACACATGCTGGCACAAACACCTGCACAGGCACACACGCTGGCACAAACACCCGCACAGGCGCACACGCTGGCACAAATACCCACACAGGCACACACGCTGGCACAAACACCCATACAGGCGCACACGCTGGCACAAACACCCACACAGGCGCACACGCTGGCACAAACACCCGCACAGGCACACACGCTGGCACAAACACCCGCACAGGCACACACGCTGGCACAAATACCCACACAGGCACACACGCTGGCACAAACACCCACACAGGCGGACAGAGACGTGTGCGCTCATGCACACATGCACCCACCTGGGCATCTGCTTCCTCATAGGGATCCACAAACACGGTGGCACTCAGGAGCTTAATCTCTGACTGGAATGGGGTGAGAACAAACCGGACAATAAAACTGCTGTCAGTCAGTGACTTATCACAAGGCCGTGTACACCAGTGCCAGCAAGAAGAGGAAGCTGTTCCAGTCGGCCGGCATGTACTGCAGTGTTTGAGGTATCTTATAGCTAATCTTAAAGCTGCTTATCCTGACTTCCCCTTTATCATGTTTACAAAGATTCAATATCAATAATTAATGATAATCAATATTCTACTGACCACACTGACTACTGGGTCAAGTCAGATTGTTTACAGTCAAGACAAACAGAGCTTCCCAAGTGGTATTCTCCCTGGAGGGATGTGTTTGGAGGATTCTCAGAGATCGGGAAAAGCATGAGAGACTTTTTCTGAGGTACAAACTGACTTTCAAATGTGAGGCACATTTCAGGTCTTCTCTAAAGAAGGAGGTGTCCCCTGAAGCACCCTCCCTACGTACAATAAAAACATACCAGATTCTTTGATCAAGCAGGTCACCATTCCTGTCCTGCCATATATTTGTTCTGCCTAATTAAGATCACAATCTGACACGTATGCATCAGGTTTTCTGAAAGATACAAACTCTAAGAAACTCAACAGATCATTTATTCATTTTTGTCCAATTTCCCCCCTTAACAGTATCCAGAGCCAACCTAAGGTCATTACATAGATGTGTGTTGAATACATATTAAATTATCTCAACTGAAATCAACTAGTTATTTACTGAACAGACCTTGAATGGGCTAAATATAGTGGATTTATATAGCCCATATTTAATTTGCACACAGAGGCAGGTAAGATGAGTTAAACCTCATCTGCTACAGTTCTATTATCAGCATCACATGAAATGATTAATGGGACAGTCATATATTAAGGCATCAAAAACAGAACCGCACTAATTAAAACATCCATGATGGAAAGAAGTTTGGTGTAGCAGCACAGCTTAGAAGATGGATGGAAGGATGATAGGTCATCTGGAGAAACACATAAATACATTAAGCAGTAATTTAGGGGATTCCCAGAAATTCTCCATGACAGTGAATCGTAACTCATGCTCATGGACCCTGTGTCTGTGTTATGACTCGCTGTTTACTTGCTTATTACGGGAGTATAAATAGCATCTGTGATCTAATGTCCCAAATGCAAATGCTCGCTGAATACATACGGCACACAGGCAGGCTGCAGGGGGTCAGCCAAAGCTTTGAACGTGCTGCGAGTGTCGGTGTCAGACACTGTGGTTTCAGCACCTCAGAAACGGCCAATGTCCTGTGATTTTCACACATTACAGTGTCTAATCTTACAATCAACAAACAAAAAAAAAACATGCAGTAGCAGTTCCGTGGCTGACCTTGTCAGTCCCCATTCCATCCATCCATTTTCTGGAATCGCTTATCCCATTCAGGGTCACGGGGGGTCCGAAGCCCATCCCCGAGGCTACGGGCTCTAGGCAGGGAACAACCCAGGATGGGCCACCGACCCATCACAGGGCACACTCACATACCATGCATACCTATAGATAATATGGTAACTCCAGTTAGCCTCACCATGTTTTTGGACTGTGGGGGGAAACTGGAGTCCCTGGAGGAGACCCCACGACGGCATGGGAAGAACATGCAAACTCCAAATGGAACCCTGGCGGAGACTTGAACCCAATTCCCAGAGGTGCTAACCACTGCATCACTGCACCGCCCCCAGTCTCCATCTCACATAGATATTTTTTCCATCCATCCTTTTCACTAGTATTAAGTGAAGCGAACCAAATGAGCCATGAAATGCAACAATGCCATACCTTCGGTTTGTCTGTTTTTGGGTCACTCTCAACATTCTCCATGGCCGTCAGCGTTTCAAACCCACCAACAATTCTGCGAAAGAAAAAAAAAAGTGCATTTCCTTAGCAGAGACTTTATCTAAAGTGCCTTACGAAGATCAGATCTGTACCCTTCACTTGTTTACACAGCTGGACCCCACTACAGAGGGCATCACATGTCAATAACTGCTCGTGGGCACCACAGGGGGGCTATCCTTGCATCGGGCTTTCATGGCCATAGTCCCTCTCTGCTCTCACTTATCCTAATAATTGGGGGCAGTGTGGCCTGACCCCACCCACAAACCTCGTGCCTGCCCAGGCATCTCTCTCTCACACCCACTCAGGGGCCTGGAGGGCACCGTGCATCCGCCAGATACACGCTGGAGCGCAGCGCAGCTCATGCTGCCAGAGATAAGAGCCATTCAGGCTCCTCATATTACGATGCAGTACAGCCCCTCCCGGTGGCCCTGCGCATCTGGCAGTTGCCTCGGCGACTGTTGCCAAGCAGACCCAGAACGATTTCCTCCAACCAGATCACTGCTACCCCTGCGCATGCACCCCCACCCCCTGCATGTGTCTGCCTTTGTTGACACTGGGCCTATGGGGCAGGGGTGCTGTTTAAACAGGCACCAAGCTGCCAGTCTCAGGCAGACGCCAAATTCCTCCCTCACAGTGTGGGTTCCAGGCATGCTGCCCAGGGTGGGGGGGGGGCAGGGGCAGGTCAGCTCCACAACTTGTCCCTTTATTCGCAGTGGGCGGGAGGGGTCAGGAATGTCGCGGGGGACGAGTGAGCAAGCAAGCGGACGGACGGATGGATGAGGTCTTTGCTGAAGGACGTGAGCACACAGAGCCAAGCATCCGCCCAGACAGAGAGGCTATGCTGTTCAGCAAGGAACACACATCATGGGGGGGGGGGGGGATCTCAATACAGCCTGAATAATACGCTCTCTCTCCCTGCCTGGCTGCTGTAATCAAAACAGATGACATCACTCGAAACTGCTCATGCTCTTAAAGGTAACTTACAGTGTTTTTATTTTTCATTTACTTTTTAAACTTGTTTTGTTTGTAGCTAATCTTTAAACTGAAATCTGATATATAGCAGGCATTTCAATCCACTTATTATTTATACTGTTGGATATTGTCTTTCCATCTACCATGACTGCTTATGCAGGACACGATAATGGTGGGCCTGGAGCCTGTCCTAGGAAAGACAGGACCCAAGACTGAGGATAACCTGGATGGGACACCAGTCCATTGTATTGAACACAACAAACACAAAGCCACACACTTAGGGTGACTTAATTTTAGAGACAGAAGTATTTTTAGCTGCAGGTTGAAACCAGAGTACCTAGAGGAACAGGTGAAGAATATGCAACAGATCAGTTTCTACAGACACAGATTGGGGGTGGTTTTCAAACCCCCAGCCCAGGGGTTATCAGGGCACAGGGCAATTGAATGCTAGAGCATTTTTCAGCAGAGTTCCTGACCCGCTATGCTTTCTCTGCTGCCTTACAGGCTGATAATATGATGGCCAACAATAAAGCATAGAGGAGTTTATATTCATTTTACTTGCTGTGTGTGTTCCACCGGCATTAAAAGCTTTTTTACATTATTTTTCTGGTGCCCCTGGGTCCCCTTCGGGCGCCGCTGGCGCATTCACCACCCCCCCCCCCCCCCCCCCAGTGGGTGTTTGTTTGGTGGAGGGACAGTGATGTTGGATGAGTCACCAGCAATGAATGGGAGAGATGCAGGGGACAGCCATCTCTCTGCAGTGAGAGACTGTGCACGCTCATCAGGTGCCACCATTTAGGAACAATACCGGGGGGGGGGGTTCCGCCTGATCCCCCAGCTACTTTTTTGGTATGAAGCACTCTTCAGTTAGCAGAAAATACCCTGCACTACATGTAATATTACTCCTGATTTGTACTATATGTAATGTGAGGCTGTCTTCTATAATGAGTGCAATGCTGGAGCAGAAGGCATTACACGTAACATGAGACCTTCCGCCGTGTAACACAATCGCACCTGGCTGCAGACGAGGCCTGCTGGCTATAAGAGCAGCAACACCGTGTAAGATGTGTTCACAGGGTAAATACCCGGTGAGCACGGTCATGGTGGGTGCCCCCAGCTCGAAACAGCATGCAGCAGTCTCTTAGGGGTGAAATAATGACAGTCCAGGTTTCTTATGGCCTTTTGGAAAGCTGACCTTCAGTGCTCGAAATGAGAAATTTTTGTGTGAGAGAACACCCCAAGAAACCCCCAGGATTGTACAGTCAAGCTGACAATCCCGCAGCGGAGGGATAAAATCCGGAACTGCTTATGTGCTTAATTAACCAAATCCTGTCACTTCCTGTTATTCATTCCTGTACTGTCCCATATGGGACTTAATCAAAGACCACCTGAACCCTCTCCCAGAGACAAGGTACTCCAGCAGGAACAATCAGCCCTTAGTTTTGCCACTGAAGTAACAAAAGTAATCCGTCTAACTTTTCCATGTAAAATACCCACTACCCCACCCCCAGACATACAATAAATATGACATACCTCCCAAAAACCGTGTGCTTCCTGTCCAGGTACGTGCATGAGCGGAAGGTTATAAAGCTGCAAAAAATCAAACATTTGTCAATAATTGGCAAGTGACTCCAATTATTTCAATATTAACTGTACAGTCCAAAATGCCACATTTATAAGGCACAGCGTGGATGAGAATAATTACTCCTAACAAAATTTTATTCCATTAAGTGTATATGTACACTGATGGCAAATTGTTGTACAGGATGGGGTGCAATTAGCAGCCCCCCCCCAAAGCTGCTAGCTGGGTCACCTGACCACATACCCAAACAGAGATGAAGTATGCGTGAATAACATGTTCAAATCAAATACAAAGACACTGTAGGTTCATTACATGTGGCGCTTACTCAGGTTTTCAGTTTTGTTTCTATATTAAAGCTTGCAGATGTTGTTAGAATGTCCTGGTCATGCCATGCAAACTGTAAATGACAGAGACTTACAACTGTGATTTGTTGGTGTTGGGCCCAGAGTTGGCCATGCTAAGGACCCCACGGCCAGTGTGGGACAGATTAGGCCGGAACTCATCCTTGAAGGGCTTTCCCCAGAACGACTCGCCACCTGGATTCAGAGAGGGCCAAAGAGGGGGAGATGCCACAGGTAAACATGACAGGCCAGTACCATGGCTCACACTGTACCCCGGTGCCCATAGACATGTTTCAATGTTTCATTGGCACGATCACAAGTATCTCTCGCAACTGCAGCTTATCCATGTACTAATTTGGGCCGGGAAAGTAGATATATTAACACAGTGCTCTTTATAAATGGTTATATGTAAAGTGCTTTGTGACAATGACTGTTGTTAAAAGCGCCATATAAATAAAATCGAATTGAATTTAAATGCCATAAATGCAATATTATTAATTACATCAACACACACATTTTTTGACAGCCAAATGGGACAATAGCAAAAAGATGTTTGAGCACCTATAATATACCTTCCTAGGTGCAAAGAACATGAGATTTTCAGTTGTGAAGATCCCTTAAGTCAGAGCTAAAAATCAAAACATTCAGCCTCACAGGGAGCGGATGGGGGGAGAGGTGAGGAATCACAGTTACTTGGTTAATTTCGCTTTTAAAGGCAGATGTTTCGATCAGCCTGTTGAATTCATGCAAAACTGTGCGATTAATAAAATCATTTGACATTCCCTCTTTTCTCATCTGTGCATCTAGCCTTTTTGAAAGCATTGAAATTCAGCTTGTACTTGATTTTATTTGTTAATTTTATTTGTTACCTCAGAGTTAAATCGTTAAATCCTAGTCACACCTGTGTCTTATGTTGGTACAAAAGCCTCCTCTCTGAGTACTGTGATATCGTCTGTACTAATAATTTACTTAAATACACACCATTAACCACCATGTATATGAAATTGGTCCAAGGATCTCAGAAAGCCCCACAAACATTTCAAAACTTTATAAGTGACCCTAAAAAAACCAAGTAGTAGAAAAACAAAACAGTTTGACACAATGGCTATCACATCACTGCCAGCTACGCCAATCAACCTACCCTGTGCTCAGTTTCTTCACATGATTGACCTTTTTCAGCTCTACTGTGTAATTCCCCGAACGCCAATCACACGTGGAGGGCCCTTTCTGCCTGGCAATCTCAGTTTTACAGCAGCGTGCCGCTGTACACCTTCTCCTGGTGACATTTGTGCATTATTTATGCCCACGCTGGCATTTTGCTTCCAAACGCGACCCTCGATTAAAAAGCCGCAGGGGATTGGCTGAGCAGCGGCCAGACAAGCTCACCTTCCAGCAGCAGAACAATAAGAAAATGAGTCATTATAAAAGCAAACAATGAAAACGAGAGAATAAACATTTCATCCCCGAATATGACTTTTCAGATCAATGGATTAACCTTTTCCTTCTGAAGAATAATTATTTTGAATAAAATGAACCCATACATAATCAGAGAAGTAAAATCTCTCTTCCTCCATACCGAAATACCAGGACGCCCAAACCATAACTGGAAGGTAGCAAAGAGGTGCTAGCAGCATGGATACGGTAGGCCTCGTATTGAAGAGCGGGGGATTAAACGCGGGCTTACGTGGCGGCACGCCTCTGATTTATGTGCCGAGATTGATGAAAGCGTGAGCGCAGCAATGTACTCTTTACATTTCAAAAGCAGGGATCATTTTTCAGCCTGGCATGTAAATTGCACATAATTACAAACTGTTCCGGTCCATTAAATTCACCGCATGGTCACACAAAATGAGGCATAAGTGAGACTTATTTTAGCATGATGCCTTTCCTGTGATGTAAAAAAAAAATGGTGAACTATCATGGTGAAATGCGCTGTAACCCTGAGAAGTGTGAGGGACTTTGGGTCACTCACTCACTGATGGCTTTGGAGGTCAGACAATGGGCCAGAGAAATGAAGGTGTGCACTGATCCAGACTCATATGCATGGTATACTGTAACATAGGCTGTCCATAGCATGTGAGCAGGCAAACACAGAAAAACAATGTATGAATATTGGAGGAGGCCAGGTAGCTTCCATACATGTCAGTCCTTCTTGGAATACTGTCATATGAGACCTGGCCTGTGTGTAGATGGATATTGGAGTATATTATTCAAGGAGAAAGGCTTCCAGTTCTTTGAAGGATGAGGGAAGGGAACGCCTACTCTATGCTCCAGAGCTTCTCTAAATGGTCACTGATGTTAGGTTCTGGTGAGTAGGAGGGCGCCTGACTCTGGCCTGGTGTTTATGAAGCTGCTCCGGAATCTGTTTAGAAGAGTGCATTGGGGCATTATCATCAGGGAGGAGTGTCTGCACAGGCTGCACCTGGTCCTGCAAGATAGCCTCATCCTCCCTGGCCTTTATACAATCAAGCAGGATAATCACTGCACCTAATGATCTGCAGGAGAAGGCTGCCCGTCCCAGCAGACAGAGTGCAATAAAGGGTTCCTTTGTCTTTCTGTAAAGCTTTCCAGATGTAGGACCAGGCTGAAAGGTGAGTCAGACCCTTTTCTGTGATCAAGGCACTCTGCTCCTCACCCCAGGCTGTGTCTTTCTGAATGGCAGCCCTTGCCTAACTGACAGTCCAATCCAGCTCTGCACTCACACATTAGTGGTGTTTAGCAACCATCCTATAAAATGTGCTCCTCTCCCTGTCGGCACATTTCAACTTGAGAGCATTGTTCCTCTTCACTAATATAATTTATCCGTATTTGGTATACAACGCTCCCCTTGGCACGTAAAATAAATTTTGCAGTTTTTATGAATCTGCAGCTCGATGACTGACTCTTTCGCTAACTTGGTACGTTGATAAATGTTGCTTTGAAAACATATCAAATTGCTGACTGTTAGACATCCATTATTGTTGACACATAATGCTAGTGGCATTGAACTGTACTTCAGCTAGTAAGTTTAAGTCCCTTTCCCATTGTTTTGTGCACCCCAGTTATATGTATTATCGCAATATTATAACCTTTTCCCTATGATTGTGTTCATGGCTCTTAAAAGGATGAATGCAAATTGCAGACAAGATAAAAAGTGTCAAGCAAAATGCAAGCGTGAAATCACAGGGAGTGTGCAGGTCAAAAAAGAAGAAGAGCACAGGCTCCTAATGACCCAGTGGCCTTGTCGCAGCCCTCTCACACACCCCCAACACCTTCCCATATCACAACGCTGATCCAGCGGCTCTGTCGCAGCCCTCTCACACCCCCCAACACACACCTTCCCATATCACAACGCTGATCCAGTGGCCCTGCCATACCCCTCTTACACCCCCCTACACAACCCCTCACACACCTTCCCATATCACGCTGCTGATCCAGTGGCCCTGCTGTAGCCCTCTCACACCCCCCTACACACCCCCTCACACACTCCTTTTTCAGTAGGCTCACAGCATCCTCTAAGCAAAGCTGATTAAATCAAATCCTGCTCAGGAGGGGACAGAAAGGACATGGCGCCTGCAAACAAGCCACCGCTCCTGTTTATACACCTATCCGCACATTACCAACACCTACATATACCTTCCCATCAAGCACTTTGGTTCAAGCAATCTAAACTGTTAAGATGACCAGAAAGTGAATCCGACTCCTTGCCTATAACAAGCACATCGAGAGTGATACATTACTATAGAGAAAAAAAGAATCAGCTAGAAATACTTGAGAACAATACAGGTTCAATCTTTGGGGATAAAATGCCGGTCAACCTAATGGTTTAATTTCCATCCACCCACCCATGTTCTGTAATCATTTATCCTATTCAGGGTCCAGGTAATTATTTAATTTGCAATTTATGAATGAACAAAAGCTAAAGATTACAATTGCATAATCAAATCACCTGTTAATTTCAAAATATTGTTGACCAAAACTGCAAAACATAAAGGAAAGAGCCTTAAAGCATAAATATATGAAATGTTATGTGAAATTTCCAAATGTCACTTAAGAAAACTATGGATATATGGTGTCTGGCATCATTTAAAAGGGAATAGGACATTGGGATACAAATGGGGGGGGCAGGTTAAGCAGCATGCTGCCTGGAAGGAAAGTGAATGAAAAGAAAGAAAAAGGAGTGGAGCAGAGCGAGAGGAGTGGTGCAGAGCCCAGGAAGCTGCCGGGGGACGTCTTCCGCCCTGCCCGCCACCGGCACGCATAGCGGCAGATGCCAGGGAGGCAGGTGGCCTGCGAGTCACACTGAGCGGGCGGCGGCCGGGCCTCTGGCACCCCATGCAGGACAGGCATGCCATGCTCATGTATCACTAAGCAGCAACTGACGAGGCAGAGTATGATTGTAGAAAGATTACTTGCTAAGCAACTACAATAATACTATAATAAACGGGGAGCTGTCAGAATGACAGCATTGTGTTCCCCCTTATAGCCCTGTCAGCTGCTGCGCACATCTAATCCGTACTCATCCCTCACTCACCTGTACAATTTCTACTGGATGGGTCATCTAGAAGTGAAAGCCATTAGATTTGCCTTTACCTGAATGCTCCAAATTCGAGTTGTGAAAAGATGGTTTGAAACTGAGAGGGAGTAAAAACATAGACCGTCTGGGGTCCCCAAGGATTGGTTTGAGAAACACTGGTCAGGGGTCAGCAACCTTTTTAAAGCAAAGAGCCATTTTATCCTAAATGTCTGACCCTAGATTTACAAAGACCCACTGGGTAGAGAAGGGGGTTTGAGATACAATTTTTTAATGTGATATGGGTATACAGTGATCCCCCGCTATATCGCAGTTCAGCTATCGCTATATCGCGGATTTTTCCTGGACGCATCACAGTTCTCTGCAATGTGTGTGTGTGTGTATATATATATACTGTATACACACACACACACACACACACAAAAATATATATATATATATATATATATACACACACACACACACAGGGAGCAAAAACGTGGACTGTCTGGGGTCCCTGAGAACTGGGTTGGGAACCACTGGTTTGAAGCATGTGGGAGAGGTTTTTTAAGGTTTAAACTATTAAAAAAATATTTATTTATATGGTCTTTCTATATCGCGGATTTTCACCTATCGCTGATGGGTCTGGAACGTAAAGCACAAAATGTCCCCTCCACTCCGAACTCAGCTGCCTATAAATAAATCAGAAAAAAATATACCAGTTCTTACAAAGACTTTGGAAGGAATGGTGACGATTTACTACAAAAAGTATGTGAAAGAATTAGGATTCCCAATAAACGCTGAAGCGTGCATCCAATGTCAGGCACTGAAGAAAACTCCAGAGAGCATATCATTCGACCAGAGACGTAATCTCATTGTAGAGAATGACTTTGAGGAAGATGTAAATGATGCAGTTAAGACATCACAGAAGCATGCGACAGACCACCCTCATTCACATGTAGCTGAAAAAATAACTAAATGAATAATATTAACCCATAAATAAATTATTTATCTTTATGAAAGTATTATCATAATATCTTAGACACATTCACAATTTCATGTCTTGTCATTCTGAGGAAAGCGCAGCCACGTGGCCAGAGAGCCGTATGTGGCTTGTGAGCCGCAGGTTGCTGACTCCTAGTACAGACTGAGCCCTAGAGGGTTCACAGACAGTTTTCTTTTTTTTTCCCATGAGCACAATGTATTGCACACAATCTAGTCTAATAATCTATCAACTTTCAGTATTTAAATGTAAAATTTTGGTTATTTGTGTTCTTGTCTAATGAAAATCTGACTGCAAAGTCAGAAGCTGGAGTGCAGTGTATGAATACAACAGGTTTTACTGTAATAAATTTATTTGCTCTAATCAAACCTGTAAATAAATACATAATTATTTGCATGGCCTGAAACTACGAGGCAAACTGTTCTCAAATGTGAAGGGCGTGGATACATAATTTTTCTTTAACAGCTCACACAGTGCTGGCCAGGCGAATCATAGGAGTACAAGCACTACACATGAATGCTGCGGATTGAAAAATGCGTGTGCATTCGTGAAATGTTTTAACATTTTTATTGATGTAAAAAATTACTTTTTGCTGCTACACATAGTTGCAGATACTTGTGAAAATGGAACATTATCATTAGTTACCATATTTAAACATTGTTGTATATTCGCAAGAATTTGAATCATGTGTTGCAGATCACTTGATTAGCTCAGGATAATGATGTCATCATATCTTTTAACTGAGCGCAGATGGGATTGTAGGGTAGGTGGGTAGGCAAAGAGAACTGATGGTTAAGCCAAAAGTTTCAGTGGTGCCATTTGTAAATATCATGCTTATGCTATTTTTTTGTGACCTGAGTTGGGACACCTGAGTACAGCAATAAAGCATCAATGACATTTAAAACCAGTGCAGGCAGGCTGTGTGTCTCTGCGTTGTGTGTCGAACCCGAACACCGTTCATTTGGGATCTGGTCAGATTTCCATCCATATATGGTTTTTTGTAAAAGGGTATAAGATTCATCAAAGATCAAAGCGATAATGGAGTTGTCCTGTTCGCAAGGTTTTTATCTATTCACCCTTCTCTTTAATATCAGTATGTGTTATTGCCTTAATTTTGGTGTAATATGTCTCAAAATCTGAACTTAAATCATATGCCATATCTGCAAAGTTTGGTCAATACTGGATAAATAATTACCAGAGAAGAGTTATCACAAGCTGATTTCACACATGAACTCCAGACATAGTCTGGAAAATCAGGGCCAGAAATTTTCTGGAGCTGCCCTTTCACACATGTGGCACACAACCGGAGATTGTTCATGTCAGATGCTTTTGCATGTAATAGAAATGTGCTGGTTGGTTTAGACAAGGGGTGGAGAAGCTTGCAAGAGCATGCAGGAGGTAGGACATGATGCAAAAAGTATGCTGCAGAAATCGCGGGGATTTGTTTAAAGCTCATCAAAGATGTTTGTTGTTCACCTGCACCACAGTCACATAGCCAGTTTGTAAACAATTTACAACTCTTGGCGTTCTTCAAATCTGTTGTACGATTTCAGCACCAGCCATACTGACAGGATTCTTCTGGCTGTTTGTATTCCTTGATTTCTTACTTTTGGCACCAGTTGCATGATAGAAACGTCATCGACATGCCCACTCACTCATGATGAATTCTCCAGACAATTTCCGGTTCCATTCACACATGGGGGAGTCGGAAATTACCCAGACTTTTCCCTTCTAGCTCCCTAGCACAAAGTCCATTTTAATGTCTGGTATGACTGATTTGGACATTTGCATTCACACATGCAGCCCCCCCAGGTAATATATTGAAAAGTTTAGGGTAGTAGTGCATGTTTGAAAGGGGCTATGCTGACAAGATCAAATATCTGAGCTGCCCCTTTGAGATGCTATTACTATGCGGGGTTGCTTCAAGTTTGGGGCGAAGTGTGTCAAAATTTAACCAGTTCCAGTTCATTAAAATGCCTTTGCAAACTTTGAAAAATATCTATCAAATGGTTTTTGAGGTATCGTCTTAACAAGCAAACGGTCTGGGGCTGAGCAGCCAATAATTTGTCAACAGCACACTGTGTAAAACGATGCAGAATTGGTCAGCAGCTTCAGGTAATATTCATGTGAAACAGCAGAATGGGGAAGGAAGGTGTTTTAAGTGACTTTGAATGTGGCATGGTTATTGGTGCCAGATGGGCTGGTATGAGTATTTCAGAAACTGCTGATCTACTGGGATTTTCACACACAGCCATCTCTAAGGTTTACAGAGAATGTGGCGAAAAATAAACAGTCAATGTGTGGAGGTCGCTGGGCGAAAATGCCTTATTGATGGCAGAGGTCAGAAAAGAACTCAAATAACCACTCACTACAACTAAGATATGCAGAAGAGCGTCTCAGAAATGCACAACATGCTGATCCTTGAAGCAGATGGGCTACAGCAGCAGAAGATCACACCAAGTGCCACATCAGTCAGCTAAGGACAGGAAACTGAAGCTATGGTGGGCACAGGCTGACCAAAACCGAATAATGGAAGATTGGGAAAACAGATGGATCATAGGAGTCTTGATTTCTGCTGTGACATTTAGACGGTAGGGTCATAGTTTGGTGTAAACAACATGACAGCAAGGATGCATCCTGCCTTACAATAACAATCCAGGCTGAAGCTGGTGAGATGGTGTGGGGGATATTTTCTTGGCAGACTTTGGACCCCTTACGAGTATCACAGGCCACCTGAGTATTGCTGCTGACCATGTCCATCCCTTTATGACCACAGTGTACTCAGCTTCTAATGGCTACTTCCAGCAGGATAAAGCTACATGTCACAAAGCTCATATCATCTCACACTGGTTTCTTGAACATGACAATGAATTCACTGTAATCAAATGGCCTCCACAGTTACCAGATCTCAATTCAATAAAGCACCTATGGTGAAACTAGAATAACAACAGAGCACCTATGGTATGTGGGGTGCAGCAACTGCGTGATGCTGTCATGTCAACATGGACCAAGGTCTCTGAGGAATGTTTCAAGCACCTTGTTGAATCTATGCCACGAGGAACTAAAGCAGTTCTGGAGGACCAACCAGGTACGAGGAAGGTGTACCTAATAAATTGGCCGGTGTGTGTGTGTGTACGCTTGCACATTTGGTGACATTTTTTGGTCCCCAGAAGGATAGCCACAATTTTATAAAAATCTGTGAGTGCAAACAAAAAACTAAAAATGGTAAAAGCCTTGTATTTCGTTTTGTTACTTATTGTTAAGGTCAGGGCTGGGTAGGGGTGGTCACGGTTAGGATTAGGGCTATGCCCACAAATACATGGAGAGTCCCCATGAAGATATGAACATGTGCACTGTGTGTTTGTGTTCCTCCATTCATTACAGAAAGGCAGGCCCTGGGCCACGCTGTGGGAGGGGGCTCACACACCCATCACTCCTCATTTTGCCCATGTTCACACCCCTTTGGCCGAGTCAGAAGACCTGACACTCTCATCCATTAATCTTCTCAGCAATCATGGCATTTCCTCCACCGATTTCTGTACCTATTTGTACAGTAACATGCTGCCAAACTAATAATGGATTAAACACTGGCTGCAGGTGATAAACACCCAGAACGATGAAGTGGATGCTGCTTATCAGCTTACTTCTAACCTGGACTGTGAATAAATCCACCTCCACCTGCTTTATTTTACCTACTCAGCATCAGTAGAACATGTTAGTTAAAAAAAAACAAACAAAAAACATAACACTGGTAACTTTGGCATCTTGTAAGTTCCTAAGCTGCAGGGCTGCCAGGTTCTGCACTGGCCGGGGGCTCTCCTGCTGCCCGGCTGCTGTGAGGCTCCCAAAGAATGAGAGATGGCTGTCCCCCCCAGTCTCAGAGCACTAAGGCGTGCGCGTCCGCAGCGCTGGCAGTGCCACTATGTCCTCTATTCCTCTACTGCCAATGCTCGTTCACTCACTCTATCCTCTCAGTGATAGGCTGGGTAGGTAGGGGGTGTGTAATCTGTGATGGAAGCTGTGCGTGTTACCATTTGGGGGGGGGGGGGGGGGGGGGGGGGGGGGGAGGGGTTGGAGAGGTGGGCGGGGGCGGACAAAAAAACACTATCTA
>JAODLD010000046.1:34257251-34278894 GCA_026781065.1 Mormyrops boulengeri | reverse complement strand
CCCCCCCCCCCCCCCCCCCCCCCCCCCCCCCCCCCCCCCCCCCCCCCCCCCCCCCCCCCCCCCCCCCGCCCGGCATGGCGTAGAGGGTGAAGGAGATGGGCGCTGCGTGCTCACAAACACGTCTGTCCCTCACATAAACCCAGGACAGCACCTGCCCCCCCCCCAGGTCAAGCTGCAGCAATACAAACACCTCACAATAAAAGCAGTGACATAAAAGGCGCAACCTGCCAGCTCCTCTCTGCACACAGACAGTGACTGCCTGCACCTGCATTACGTACATGGAATAAAAAGGTTGCTAATTTACACGGCACATGTACACATTTAAATTCCAATTTATATTCCAGAAGCACCACTCCCTTCCAACAATGTCATGCAATCAGTTCCCAGATTAAAAAAAAATAAATTAAATGTGCGAGAACTCCCCAAATATGTGCCCACTGAAATACTTATAAGAAGCAGTGCCAGCATACACTGGCATCTCCATTCAGATGTTTTTCTCTTTATAAGCCATCAGGAGAGAACCTTTATAAAGGCACTGTGTTCCATCCACTACTGCAATATGAATTCTTGAGGCAATGTTTATAGAAATAAGATTCCATCTTACCTGTCCCTGTTCCGGTAGGGTCCCCCCCTTGAATCTGGAAAACAAAAGCACAAATTCCCTAGCTAGCCTTCAAACACAGCACCTCCTCAACCAGCCCAGAGCAGGTCATCGTCATTCATATCTACCTCAATGAGCACGTCATTTCACTCAGAACCAGTGCTTGTGTCCATCACTTCTTTTAACTTCTAATAATTTCTATTATATATAAATAAAATCATCTGATGACTGGAGATGAATGAATTAATAAGCGACTGCATGAGTAAAGGATGCTGAGGATGCCGCAGTTTCCCCGATTGTCTGATGTCATCAAAACACTGCGCCTAGTGTGCCCATTGGAGCAGCTTTTAATAAGCCGCCTGACCACATCCGATTTGATACCATGGTACAAGGTGCGGGGAGCACCACAGTGAAACATGCTCCTAGTGGAAGCATCTGCTGGCCACCAAAGACAAAAAGATGCCAACCCAGAAGGGACACACGGGCTCGCCTAGTAAGAGCAGCACAAGGCCAGCTGTTAGCGGCTGGCAGCAAAGCCCCCCCCCCAACCCGGGGGCACATCCCGCCACGATGAAGTGAGGAATCCAGGACGCAGCACCTGGTACGCACTAATTAGGCACCACCGGCTGTTGGCCAAGGTAACAGTCATCCTGCAAGTGGCAAAGGATATTCAGTGAGGAGGCATTTGTGATGATTTGATAAAGAACTTGCAGAAAACTCTGTGGCGAGCTGCTGAACTTGCCCAGACTCCATGGATCGGGCTTCAGCAGGAGGAGCAGGTAACTCGGGTGTGAATGATACCATCGAGAAAAACGGCACTCAGGAAATTAGCTCTGCAGTGCGATGAATAAATCATACCCCACCTGGCCACCAAGACACACTGTGAGCATCCCTCTCACACCAGGGATGTATATGGTCTGCTGAAGAAGCTACATCATCTCATGGAAACTTATTACAGCCCCATTTAAATAAATGCATATTACATACCCATGACTGGCTACTTACCATGAAGTTGCGTATGGATCTATGGAAGATCGTTCCATCGTAGTAGCCTTTCTTGCAGAGTTTGATGAAGTTCTCACCAGCTTTGGGAACCTGATCAATGCAGAGCAGGACAGTGAAAATTACACTGCAGTTAACAAGGCAAAACTTATTTGAGGAGATACTTTTGAAATTTTTAGAAGGGTATATTCAACTTCCTGGATTTGTTTTCTGGATTTGAAAACAAATCTGGTGACTGATGATTTAATTTTCCCTTTGGATTTCAAACCTTCAGCTTCACATGAACATTATTTTTTTTTCTGCTCTCGTGTGAGCAGCTTGTAATCAGAGCCAGGGAGGCAGCCTAATGACTCATGCAAATCTAATGACTTCACTGGCATAATGAAACAACCACAACAGGTAGAGCCCAGAGCAAGTGCAATAAGAGTGAAAATACAGACTGAACAGAATCTCAAGATACTGGCTCCTATTTTCAGCACCGGCTGAAAATCATCACCATCACCACCACCACTACAAAGGGATGCCTGCGAACAGAACTATCAAATGAGGCAATAAATGATTCATTCAAGCAAACGGCTTCTCATTCAGAGGCAGAAATCCCAGTGCAGATTAGAACCTGCAGCCCGGGAGGTGCAAGCCAGAAGTGCCCCCACCAGTCACTGTGTTACCCCACATTGATAAATCATTCATAACAAACATGGTCTAAATAGTCCAAAGCCAACGAGAAAAACAAAAATACACCCAAACTTGCATTTCATCTATATGACCAAGTCTGTTTCAGTTTATGGCAGCTTACTGTTCAAATTAAACAAAAACTTTATCCTAGCAGCCAATAAAAGTTGCACAAAAACGACTAATCTTCATGCTTTAAGGAGAAAACAAATGAGCAAAAAAAAAAAAAAAAAAAAAACTATCCATGCTACAGCAGAGTTGTGTTTCTACTAGTCTTAAAGAATCACTTTACTTCTGTGGAGACTCGCACATCACATTGGACAAAAGCGTCTGCTGATTACACACAAGTGTAAAGAGAGGAAGCAACCGTAGCTCTGTGATCGTAGCATCAGTGCATCGGCAGTGGCTGAAATGCACAGACATGTCTGTGCTACACTCCGCATCCGCACTAAATTCAACTGCGCTAACAACATCCAAAAGTACTTTTGCCCTTGGCTGATTAAGGTTTGTGAGGGAAAAATGCAAAGCATAATTTTTGGAAAGCATACATATTTTGTTGGCAGGCATACATAGGACCTGACAAAAATTATGTATAAACTAAATGTAGGTAGATAAAATGAGCACATACTGCTAATGTAAACATTTCAGTTTTACCCATTTAAAAAATGACAGAAAATGCAGGCATGTCATTAATACATATCATGAATGCATGCATGCATCTGAAAGTCATTAAATGTATTTATTTAATAATTTTAAGCAATTGAGAAAATCACGATATGAAAAAACTACATGAAAATGGTAAAAGTGATGCTTTCCTTATTTATCAGTAACACCAGGAACATAAAACCAGGTGTAATAAAGCTGAACAAATTCTTATCACTAGGTCACAGAAAAAAAATTCAGAATGGAAGCTGGGGCTATTTTCTTATCACTAGGACTTCCTGTTTTTATCATAATTGGACGCTGAGGGAGCCAATCGGGGGAAGTAAAATTCCACCAAGCAACTGGTCACCAGGGTAAGGAAAGCAACAGCTGTATCCAAGACAGCAAGGCAGTTATTGGTCTATAAAATGTAGTGAGTCTCACACAAAGAGCTTGGCCCGGTTTTTCTTTTTAAACTTAGTAGTGACGAGAGCACAGAAATTTGATCAGCTGGGTTTTTTTTCAGGGATATAGGAGGTACAAGACAGCCTCACAAATGCAGGCTGGGAGGGTGGCCCATTGACTGGCACAACCAGCCCGGCTTTGTCCCTCAAGTGCAGCTGAAAGCACACTTGCTGAAGGGGGTTATTTTTATTGGTGAATAATAAGATGACCATATTAGCTGCTTGACCCCACGCACGGGGCCAATGGGCACCAATGTTTTTAATGTGTCTTATGGGATGCCATTTTTAGTAGAAAGATAAATAGGGTGAACTTGGGGACAAAGAGATATGAAAAGACTCCATGTAAATAGGCCACCTAAACAAGTTATCTGTTCCTGCTACCCATGGCTGAGGAAGGACCACCGTGAGATGAATTATACGCCAAACAGAGGGCGGACTGGGAGATCCACCTGTTCTGCAGCACCAGCCTGTACATGGCTGGGCAGAAGGCACACGGGGGTTAGGCTTAGCGGCTTCCATTACCGCTGCCCGGGCCGCGACTCCTCCACCACGCCACCTGTGGAGATGCTCCGTGTTGATGGCAGGCGATGGAGGGCACGGCCGCCACACACATCCAGTGCACAGAGCATTCATTAGTAGCAGGTTAACAAAAGAAACCCTACTGCACTTCATCTGTTCGCCAATCCATCGACAATGACCTGGGGCTGGGATATGTACTACAGGGATACAGAGCCAGCGATCAGGAAGTCACAGGGTAGGATGCACACTGAGCTGCCGCCAGCCCAGAACCGCGTGCATTAAAGACACAAAACAGCTGTACAGGAATACAACAAAACAGAATAAGTTCACCATTAATCACTTACCTAATCCTAATTACTCACTCTAATCACACCCAGCACTCTGACGAGAAATCCTTAAGGGCGAGAGACGGCCCTTATGTCGCACATTTAAATCAAGGGAGTGCCAGCCACAAGCCCAGTCTAACTTAAAGGGAAAATAAGTCATTCCCATTTATACCTGTTCATTCCTAGGAAATTTGTCAAGAACAGAACTAGAGAGAGCATAACTAAACCGGACCGTCATTCAGAGCACAGGAATTTCATTAACACAGGTCGGGGAGGACGGTGCATGCGGACAAGGCGATACCAGCACTTTCTTATGGGGGCAGTATTGATTAAGCACATGTAGCGGGTCTGAGCAAGAGAAACAGGGAAGACACACAGACGTTAAACAGATTACTTGCCAATCGAGAATTAATATGCAGCCCCCATAAGAAAGGGCTTGTATGGACTTTTTTCCTCCTGAAAATTTTGTTAAATTAAAATTATATACATATCAAACTGAAATGTGTACATATGAATCTCACTCATTTTTCATAGCCATGAGACCATCTAAAGAATTTACTGGTTGTGTTTCAAGTGACCTTTTAAAAAATGCATGATTATAGTAAAAACTTGTTACTTGTTGTGTACTGGGTGTGTAAAACAAGACAGACAAGAATGCGTGGATTCTAGATTTTGACGTAGTTGATTCTTACACACGCAACTACAGAACGAGACAAGCTGGTTTTAGTGGATTTTATGTATTAGTTCCACATATGAAGAAAAAAAACAACAAAATTGCTTGGTCATTAAAAAAATACCCAAGTAACAATGCTGAGAGGGGAAGCAGAGAATGACTCACTCAGATCCACAGATGGAATGGATCTTTGGAGAAAGATGCAAAAAAACTGTTGTATAATTATATTAGCCAAAAAGTATGGCTAGGATATTGAAAACATAAATGTGAAGTGGATCCATTCTGTCTCTAGGCTTTTCATTACATTACGAAACCGGTAAGTGAAAACCTTTATAACTACACTCAATATGCAATGTCTCCCAAAAAGCCATTTCAATCAATTAAAAATAAATCGAACACAATAAGGGCTGTGTTTCTGAGTTTACCGACAATAAGCAGAACTTCTTCATTTCACCTGTGGAATGCCATGTTAATGCACCTTTTGGCTAGTTTGTGTCAGAGCAAAGAGTACGTGTGGCCCCATGTGAAGAGTTGCGGGCGAAGGCGGTGAGCCCAGTCCACGGGTGCCGCCTTGAAGGCGGATACACAGCAGCCCATCTCAGGGAGGTTCATGCTGATCTAACCACAGATATCAAGCCAGCAGCACAGCAAGTGTCCTGGGGTGAGTTTCTCGAAGTTTTCTTAACGCTACGTCGTTCGTAAGTTCTATGTTAAAAGGCAGAACTCACGAACGACGTAGCGTTAAGAAGGCTTCGGGAAACTCACCCCTGATCTGCATGGACATCATGCCCCTCTGGTGACCTTCCCGGGGCTGTTACCTTGTCACAGTGCAGCTCGAGGTTGAGGTCGCCCTTGTTGGTGTGAAGGCGAACGTAGCCCTTCTTCTTCACATACTGGTAGCGCACAACGTCATCTGCGATTTTATCTTCAGAGAGGAACACAGGCATCATCGGTCCTGCTATGTGATACTGGTGTGTCTCTGTGTGCTTCAGGAAGGTATTCAGCAGGAGATGCTGGCATATTCATTAACAGCCTGAGCCCAAAAACCGCCTGTTCATATTTCAGAACAGGCAGAACAGTTGTGTCCTACTGTTTAATAATTAAAACAAACTACCAAAACACCTCATCTAAGTACAGTGTCACTAAGTTACACTGGATACTATGCTATAGAGCTCACCAGCATTTTCTCCAGACTGATTCTGAGTGCTTAGCCTCGGGATGCACATGATGAGTGTCAGGCAGTAGGGCTTACCTGCTTCATGAGTCGTTTCTGGGGTCATGGCAGTGGAGGTGAAAGAGGCTGACACTCGACCAGTGGAATAGTGGGCCTGGACAGAAGAACACAGGGGGTCAAAAGCACAGGACCATCAAATGGAAGAAAAAAATGGTGATAATCACCATCCCACTACCGAATATAAAAATAGACAGTATATCCAAATACCCAAAAGGTCAGACGTGTGGTTGATAAGCCTACTGTTGAGAGGGAGGTGAAAATACCCACCAAATGAGATTATTAGTGGATGTAAATCCAGCCCAAAAGCAAATCAATGATAATCAGCACTGATACTGGGGAGGGTCCCCATACTGAAGCAGTTCATTGTACTTTTGTACAGGGAGGGAGAACTACTGGCAGAAACTTTGTCTTAATTGGCCTTCCTGTTGAATTCCATATGCAGTCAGGCAAGGTTGTGGTAGGCATGCAGTCAAGCAGGCAGGAGCACTGTTCACTCAGCGGGGATGTGGCCTTCACCCTGGGGCAATCTAAATGGCTTCCTGGCTCCCTCAGTCTCCCTCCAGCAGAATAGGAACGACTGGTAAACCAGCACGATTTCCTGCTGTTGCTAAATTCACACTGATTAGAAAAGAGTTTCTTGAAACAATGGTCCGATTATTCCCTTAGACAAACTCCACAATGGCAGAAATGTCCCCAGACAATGCAAACTGCTGCAGGTCCTCAAAGAGGAGCAGGCGGTAATTGAGACATCGTTAACTATGGTAATGAATTAGGTGTTATCCGGTACAAATGCAACTCAAAGAGACCAAAAGAAAGAAAAAGGATTTTTAGTCAGGTGCTGAACCACTTTATGCTCCACAGAGAGGCTGCTTTTTGCTTACTGTAAAAATCCCAGCCATGGAGGGTATACTAAAAAGGTACAGCAGGACTAGGATTAGATAAACTGGCCCCAAAAGCCATGGTAACGGTTGGCCCACTGAGAGTGACTACTCTGCTAATGACCTGCTGAGAGCTCCACAATGCTAGCTGTGACAATGTGCCATGTGCACCTTGTTTTCGACACAGAGGAAGGGGCAGGTGAAAGAGAGCTGCATGAGGTACAGGCTGTGCCTGAGGTACACAGGCGTCTCAGGTGCTCGTCATGCTTACGGCATTGAATTTGTCCGTTTTCTTCTTCTCCGGCTCCTTCATGGTGGAGGCCAGCAGTGAATCCCCCTTGTAGTCCTTGTAAAGCTCAGCCAGAGTCTCCCTGGTCTCCAGGTTGGTGGACTTCAGGTGATACGCTGGGTCCAGCTTGGCCTTCTCCTCATCTGAATGGAGAGGAGCGCATGGGAAACCGAAAGCGTCATGGAGACGTCGCATCACAGCTGTGTCATCAGAAATATACTCAAAAGACTAAACATCTGTCACATAGTGCTTCTAAGTGAAGATCCACACCAGCTGAAACACGTTTCATGACAGAGAAAAACAAATACTCTAAATCAGAATCAACTGCAGATAATGGAATATCTGTGTTACTAGTGCAGGTCATTGAAATGAAAGCCCTTTAAAGCTCAGGATGTGATTCAGATTAATACTCATTTACACTTGGTTAATCTGAATCATTGCGGCCCACACAGACTTTGATGCTTTTTGACAGAGTGATGCTTTCCTAGGCTTCTTCTGGCTTATTGTGGTGAGGCACTTTATTCTGTAATTTGTTCTCCATCACCACTTACGTATGTCCTCGGTAACCTGGCAGACCATCTATGCAAACTCATTTAAAGCTCATTTAAAGCATGTTTGCTCTACTTAAAAGTGCACCAACCTGGATCTGGCACTTTCACATTGTTCTTCACATGGAAGAAGTTGGAGACGTTAAACTTATCCAGATTGGTGGGATCCTGTAAAACATGAACAGATGACAAGAGCTGCATTACAGTAATAATACTCCTCACGAGCATGGGAGTAATAATACTCCTCATGAGCATGGGGTCTAGGCCACTCCAGCACTCTCTCAGAGTCATGTACCAGCCATACAAAACAAAAGCTGCTCAGGGTAACCTGCCTGTCTCAGGGAAGTTCTTTATTTCTGCAATACCCGTAAAGATAGCTTCAGTTTTTAGTTTCATTAATTTCACATCAGAATCTTAGCGGATTAATTTAGCATTATTACATCATCAAGCATCTTCCAGCCGCACTTCCTGGGCATGGCCACAGGGGACCTGGCGTCTACGGCAGGCAGCACAGGGCGCACAGCGGCGGTGGTACAGTGCCAGGCAATTGGTGGGCAGAAATACACAACACCAGCGTGATTTATGCATTCTGAGATTCCAATTAGCTTAAGAAAGATTCCAAGATGGAGGTGGAAGCCAACGTTCATATGCGGATCATTAGATAATAATTAATAAAACTCTTCATTATAAGACTTTGTAATATACCTAGTCACTTTCTGAAATTAGTTACTAAATCTGACCATATTAATATCTTCAGCATACAGTTTTACTTTAAATAATTGTATTTTAAGGTTATTAGCATTCCCAGCATCTAGCTTCATTAATAAAAGGGCGATACTTCAAAATTGTGGACAGAATATTGTCATAATGTTTCCTGAAAAGGGAAGCCAGTATCAATCTAAGTGGGATGAGGCGTCAGCACATTGATCCAGAAAACCCTCTCAGAAGCAGATGGTCAAATTAGCACCCACACCTTGCCAGAGGTGAATGGCAGGAGACATTTATAAGCAAACACTGCCAAAAAGAACCTTTAAATAAAGCACACTGGTACATTCTTCCATCTTGTATTTGTAATGCTCCCCATGAGAGGCAGAATGACAACTTTCTAGAAAATGCCACCATAAATCACTTAACTGTTTATTTATGGGAGTTCAGGTTTACAGTCAAAGACCTCTCTATACAGCCATTCCCATAGACTTAGGCTCCTGAGTGCTTATGGCAGGCTTCACGTGTGAATACACAGCCAATCACAACCAGAAACAGCTGGCTTACGGCTGTGCCTAGTAGTGAGGGAACATTCTTGTGCACCAACCAATCAGGGGATGTGTTCTAGTATGTGCAAATGAGACACAAGCTGGTTGGAGCATATACAGCTGAACTGTAATGTGCCCTGCATGACAACAAGAGACTAATAAATTGTCCACCTGTCACCCAAATGAGAGCATGTCAAGTGGTCTGGCTGGGGCTGCTGGCTTTGCTCTGTTGAGCACTATGGGATAGCAAATGGTCCCCAGGGGTTCAAAGACCAGCCTGGCAAAACCCCATAGGATGGGAGCCTCCTCCATGATGAAAAGCTTCTTCTGCTGCTGATGCACGTCAAGCCAAATCTGAGACCTGCTGAAGATTAGCGTGGCTACAACCTCTCTGCACCTCAGCTGCCCCCGCTGTCCAAGGCAGTGGTCCACAAAGCATGATTTCTGTTAGCTGGGTTAACTTAAGCTGAAAGTGACGATTGTCCAGTAGGAATGCTCCTTACCTAAACTCTGATTGGACAATCATGACTTCTAGTTTAAGTTAGTCCAGTTAACTGAAAAATCTTGCTTTGTGGAATACCTCCCAGATGACCATAAACCACCGTACACACAACCACACATATACAAATTCCACAAGTGAAATCCAGATTCCCACATCCTGATGAAGTTTTCATCGAATTGTGCACTTAGAAAAGCATGAGCTGCCGCCTCTGGTCCTTAATCGTTAATAATGTGAGCATATGTCCGCCAGTATTAAATCGGCCTAACAGATAATTCCAGTAAAGGCTACAGGCCATCATCATGCATGCAGGCTCCCAAATACCACTTCCATGTAGGGCTGTCACAATCATGAGATTTTAGGTGATGATTGTCATACAAATAATTGTGATTAAAGATTAAATTGTCTTCTACTGTTACCTGTATAATTTCCCTTTCTGTATAATAGTGTTTATAACACTATTATAGAGTAAGCATAATCATAGTTTAATAGGGGTGTAATGATATACTCAGCCCACAAGACGAGACGAGACACGATATTGGGTTCACAAGAACGAGACGATATTTTAACAATATTTTAAGGAAAACTTCAAAGAGGAAATATATTACTGGAAAGCAGCCTTTTATTTGATTCATCTGAAAGACAAAAATTGCTAAATAATGCAAATGTATGGTGAAATATGTTAAATAATCACCATCATCATATTCAGAAAAAACAGAACAAATATCTAGCACCATAAAATATTTCACCACAAACTCAAATGACAGGCTTCTCTCCCATTTGACTTCTAAATTGAACATAAAATAGAATATAAATAGAACAATATAAATAACAAACATAAAAAACTTTCAAAATGCTGCCACACAAAAGATTTAAAAGTGCCTGGAGCATCTACTATGGTAATTTCGTCAGATGCCGACATGCTTACAGCAGCTGATCGGGGGACCGGTTTTCACTCCGACAAGAAATCTCATGTTGTAATATCGCGAGATCTTGTTCGATCTGAACAAAAAGTCCATTTAAACTGCGGCTCCTTAAATCCCGCAAGTTTTCTGGCTAAGCAAGAAATTCTGCTTCATCAATCGTGATGCAGGCCCCTGCATTTCATGATTCCAAACTGGGAAAAAAAAATAATAATCAGTTTTCGTTGCTTCTCATTTTAAGTGTTAATTCTGGTCATCTGTTACCAGTTTTTGGATCAACATTTGCCTAAAAATCCCATATTTGAAAGGTTACTTTACATTTCATTTAGCTAAAATTGCTCCTGGCTGGCGACATGGTATTTTGGTATACCTCTAACTTTGGTTTAATCAGAACTGAAATATGAAGTTTGGAGTATTTTGCATTTGTTTCACCCATATTTATATCACTGCAAATCAGTGGGATCAGGAAAAAATTGCCAAAACAACATACATTTCTCTAGTAGTTTGTCCTATTAGCATAATCTACTGACTTTGCTGCAACAAAAATAGTGGCAGCTGTTAGGGGCACCCAGTGTAACTAGGGTACCCAACGAGAGCCATAAACACGCACTCACACACAAGAGCAGGTGCTATGCAGAATTTTCAGTAAACAGAAAACAAGAATCCAAAATTGGAATATCTGCTGAATATCCGATAATAGCTTGGTGGAGGTCGCTTACAAGCAGTCCGTAAAAAAAACAGACATCGTAAAAAGAAATAAAATGTCCTGAAATAAAGTGACACAAATCTGGCACCTTTGCAAAATATGCCGTGAAGTATAATGCTGCACATGCGCAAGGTACATAGTGGAACGTCGCTACCCAATAAATTATAAAATGTTGAATAAACAGAAGTAGTTATTTGGTGATTTCATGTTGGTCTAAGTTACCGCTTTTTAACAACTGTATACGGTTATTTTCTATACAAGTCAATTCAGGTGGAAAAAAATAATGTTTTCAGGGTTGCAAACACGTTCAGACTCTCACGCAAGAAATCTTATGGCAAATCTATATTATTCCATTCTGAACTTAAAATTAGCTGCATCAAAAGCATTACGGCAGTTTGCAAACCCTACAGACTATTTACAAGGTAATAAAACTTTTACATACATGTAAATGTGTGTGCAGAACAGAGAACAGAAAATCTCACTCCATGCAGCTGACCAAAGTTGGTAACCCTGCATTTGATTTGAAATGAGAAGTAAAATGCAGTTTGACTGAAGCGGCTAGTCATTCCTTTGCTTTGTTCCTCGGACAAATACAAAACAAATGAATAAACATTACATGCGTCTCTTTTTGTACCTTTTCTAAATAATACGTGTGTGCCCATACCCAACTGTAATAGCGATTAAAGTGATCTATTCTTTTAGTATTTATGTTAAAGTGAGGCTTTTATTTTATTACTGTTGTGGGATTAATATTAATTTCACAAGATTAATCTTTGGAAATACTTAAATTAATAAGCACAAAAACATATGACATAAACACGGCTGTATTATGGGTTTTACGGCTTTTCTGGGGGTCACCGACTCCGCTGCTGTGAAGATTGACTGTATCATTGTTGTTTTGATGGGTTAGCGGTATGCTAATGCTATTGCCCATTAACAAAAAAGGTATGATACGCTGAAGTATATCGCTGCTGGTGGTTAAAAGGAGGTCGCCGGTTCTTTGTTTCAGAAAGGTCCTATCTTGGCCCATGAAACAGGAAGGCAATTCACTTATAGCTCAGTAGCGGCATCAGTATTTTTTCCGTACCGTGAATGTAACATTTTCCTTGGGTGTCACGTGTTTGCTGTTTGTGGGCCTATACGGAGCCCCTTCTTGGGCCACTTCTGATTGGTGAGCATGATTGGCACGCGAGAAGCACGGCGCTTGTGATTGGTAAGAATGACTGTCACACAGGGAGCATGGCATGAATTCGTAAAACTATTCTCACAACAGTTTTAAACCCTGGGTCCGATGTGCTGTGTAATGTATTTCCTAAATCGCAGCCTTTGCGATTTGCTAATCGTGTTGTTTCAAATCGCGATTTCGATTTGAAATCGATAAATCGTCCAGCCCTACCTATCTTTTTTAAACACACAGTTCATATTCCTGTCTTTGTGGGGACTCTATGGGCATAACTCTAACCCCAACTATAACAACCTTAACCCCGGCTCAGCCCTAACCTTAAATAACCAAAAAAAACGTAACATTTGATCAAATACATATCACCACACACACACACCTGCAGGGTGATGATGTCTTGCCGTGTGAAAGGCTCATCAGTGAGCAGGTCCTTGTAATTCTTTGTTTTGATGTTGAGTTGCTCCACTGCCTACAAAAAACAGAAAACAATCTTCAGGACCAGTCATGGTTCAACAAAAATTACTCATTTAAAGCAGAGTGCATGGTCAAATTGAATCTGCAGCTCACCTCATAGGAAAACACATTTCCTGTGACCTTACTGGCCACGATGTGGGAGTTGTTTGTGAAGATGGTGTACAGCACAGGGCAGTGGTACTTTCCTGATCCAAAAGAAGAAAGAAGAGAGGACAAACAGAAATACAAGTTTATGCTGGCATTTATCAATGATGATGATGCTTTCTAATTTTAAACTTTTAGTTACAAAAATAAAACTGCAGTGACCTATAGTCAGAATCACATTAATAACCAGTTCCAGTAACAGCTAAATTACTTTTAATAAGATGGCAATAAGTCTATTAATTTAATTAAAGTAAAGCTCGGATGAGTATCGGTGCCAATCCATGCCTATTACATGGAGTCACATGACAGCTTTTTGTGTTTCTGTGGCATTCAAGCTGAACATTAATGCTACCACTCAGTTATTCTGCTACTCAGTAGGGATGAGCACAGTGACTTCCACCTGCTCTGACGTCACGTGCATAGCTGTACAAGGAGCATAAAGAAGTTATGCTCCTTGATAAAAGGGTGACAATCTGGAAGTATTTTACATTTTTAATCAACAACTAGTAGCATGTCGATTCTTTGTAAAAATGGAGTTTTGAGAGGTGGACGTAGCGTTTAGTGGGAAATCCCACCAAACAAAGCCCACGCAACTGTGCGACAACGCGAGTAATAAGGAAAAAGCAATGGATGATTTAGGAGTCACTAGCTTGGGCTGTTTTGTACACTCGCTACAGTTGATGATACGTGAGGGGCTGCTATCGCAATGAAGTGTAAGTGACGCTGTTGCCAGTGGGAGAAAAATTGTGGGGCATTTTAAGCATTCGCCACTTGCGTAACCTCACTATATTCAAATTGAACTGAAAATGCCTCAAAAACGCATAAAACAAGATGTACAAGAGGTGGAAGAGTATGTTATGTATGTTTTTAGTAGCCTAATTAAATATTTTTTGGCATACACATGAAAAAAATTGCTAGTTGAAATTTTTTTGTAATATATAAATATATTTCATAATAAAATATTAAAGTAAAAAGAACTCTTGTATCAGAATCTGTATCCGTATCAGCAGTTGTGTTATCGGACCAGAATTGTAAAATGTGTATCGCCCATCCCTAGTTTAAATTATCTTCATATATTTATTTATATAGCACGGTTAAAGAACAAATGTCACAAAGTGCTTCACTGGTAACATAACAGATATTCAAACATTACTAAAGGCCTGTTTGTACATAAAGGTTTGCAGACGGCGTGTAAACAGCTACACTGCTGGCTGATCTAATGTCAGGCAGACTGTTCCACAGCCTTGGGGCAGCAACTGCAAAGGCTCCATCAGCCCTGGTCTTAAACCTGAACCTGGCGGGGAAACAAGAAGGCCCTGACCAGAAGACCCGAGTGTCCTGTTGGCTGCGTATTTGGTCAAGGATCATAAATACAAGCCTGAGTGTTAAGAGCCTTATACGTAAACAAAATAATCTTAAAATGCTTCCTATATTTTAGTGGGAGCCACGAGAAGAAACATGCTCTACAGCCACTTCTGCTAAACAGTCTAGCGGCAGCATTATATACCAACTGTAGTTTCTTTTGAACTGAGCTTGAGAAGCAGGTGAAGAAAAAATTACAATAATCTAAATGAAATTGTGTGAAAACATGAATTATGCAGAATCATGAAGGAAAGCATAAGAATTTAGAGATGTTTCTGAGTTGGGGAAAAAAACATGAGTGGGGCAGCAATCTCACATGATCCTCAACATCAGTTTGCACTACCAAAATGCACCCAATATATAAGCCTTTCAAAACAGGATGTTCCGGCCTACCATATCAAAAGGTCTCAGAGTATCAAAACAGTGCACTGTCCAGCACTCAAAGATATCACTAACAACCCTTTAAACAACAGATTTGGTACGACGCCTCTTATGGAAACCAGACTAAAACTTATCAAAAAATGAAAATCGCAGTGCAATAACTGTTCCACGGTATTTTTTTGTACAGAGTACAGCCAGTAATGTTGTTCCTGTATTGTGTACATTGTGTATATTATACAGTCTGAATCCTATTTATCTTGTACAGTGTTTTTAAGTGTAGTTAGTTCTACGTGGTGTGCAACATGTTAAATGTACTCACTGTAACCAATTCACCACAGCAAATTCCTTGGACATGTTGGGTTTCTGGCAAATAAAGTATGATTCTGATATTTTGTCTGTCAAAGTGAGTCTGCTTAGCAATTTCAAAACCTCTCCTAAAATCGTCTTTTAAGTCATTTTGCAACAACAGTCCAATATACTCAAGTTTTTTTTTTTTTTTTGACTCAACCACCACACGATCTTACTTGGTTAATCAATACCTCATTCAGTTATTTAACTAATTTAATTAATTAATTGAGCTAGTGGTGAAATCAAATACATGGAATGACTGAGGTGCCCCTGTGGAGGCCTCACAAAATTTGGGCAGGCATTCCTAAGATTTTGGTAGCCAAAATAAATTTTGGCTAGTTCAAGTAAAATAGTACAATAGAATACAAAAAATGTATGTATACATACTGTAGTAGAGAATGCAATAAAAAAACGTAAAAATTCAATGTGGAAAAATTTCCTAAAGGCCATTCTTATCTGTTCATGTTAGGCAAACCAGCCACTATGTGTGATAGAGGCAAAATTAACTGACACCAGCAGTGAATTTGGGACACAGCAGTCTGTCAAGACCACAGACATCAAGCAAAAAGAAAACTCCTCAGACAGTCCATGCAGGCACACATACAGGGATAATATAAATCAATCAACAATTTGCCTCTAAAACACATTCACTTATGTGCGATCAAACTAGATAGTTTGTAGTAATAATAACAAGAGGCACAGCACTGTAATGTTAACATCACAGCACAGAGCAACGTAATTGTTCAACACGACCTTTCATTACATGATGAAAATAACCATGAATACACCAAAACATTTCATTCAGACTTTTTCGTCTGCAGGTTTTGTATCCAGCCAGAAATAAAGAAATTCATCCTCCAGACTTTTAGTCACTTTCTTTTGCTTCAGTCTTACCCATGACATTTATAGATAATTAACAATACCCTCATAACGCAAAGTAGGCGGTTCACAACCATTTTGCTTTCGCGGTATATGGGTCCCATCCAGAATTAACCAGTTTCCTCTTTAAAGCATTTGCTTTTAATCACCATATGCAGGGTACTGATGTGATAATAAAGTCGTACTTGACTTAACGTGCTTTAACCTGCTTGGAGTAGTCTGTTACCATGACCGACAATGCACCATGGCAATTGTACAATAAATAAACCCTCTCATAAATCAAGGCTTTAAGTGCACCCTTCCCAGCAGACAAACTATCATCAGTATCAACAACTTGGTGGTCAACATTTTTCCTCCAGATAGCAAGTCAAAAGAGCCAAAAAGGTTAATGGGAGGAAATTTTAGTTTTCTTAGGCAATAATTTCTGATAGCCCATCAGGCAGGGTGTTGTTACATCAGTCACACTCCGGAATGCTACCAAATAAACCAGAATTCATTCATAATACTGTGAATATATGGTTTCAAAGACATATTGTTCATTATTTATTTATTTTTTTGGGTTTGGCAAAATTATTAAAAATGGGGGGGAGGGGTGAAGGGGGATTTGCTCAGGGTGCCATACAAGCTAGAACTGCCACTGAATGTGAATGTCCATCAGTAAGGGGCTCTGGCCTGGCGCGTTATACAGAGAGGTGTGACAAACACAGATTGGCACCCCCCAGTGCTCAACCCCACACCAAGACCAACACCCACCCATGACCACTGCCAAGGGAATTGCTTTCAGGTCTCAGACTCAAAACTTTTCTGAATAAAGTGGAGAATTGGCTAAAAACAAGGACATTGACCTTGGAAGGTGGGGGTAATCAATGTAGAAACCTCAGGGCAGCATTATTTTCAGAGCCATCGTGCAATCATGTCACTACATCAGAGCACCTGGTTCGGCACTAACAAGGCTCTTGGCAAAAGGATGCAGCTCCTTGACATTTGGACTGCACACATCCACTGACACAACAGGTATTCAGGGAGATGCCATGAGCCAAAACAGATTTCCCTGGGCAAAAATATCCAGCTGTATGACTGGAGAAGGTTTACTAATCACTTTAAGAAGCCTGGTGAAAACATGATGTCCACACCTTGATACAGATTTGAGAACAAAGTGTCATTTTTTACTTTGGATGACATTGCTACTCACACCTAGACATACCATCATTGTTTTTGGCAAAGTTCAGCTTGATGAGAGCCTTGGCTTCAAGTTTCTGGAAGGAAACAAAAAGAAAAGCTACAGATTAATACACCGACAGTACAACGACAGTAGCCGACTCTGCCCGCCAGCCATTCGGACAGAGGGGACACCGCATGCGTGACAGGGCTGGCGGGACGGAACGCAATGCCTCCCATGGGGCTCACTCTGCGCACACGCAATCTCTCATGTCTGCGAGGAGCAACAAAAAGCAGCCCGATTAAAGAGCTACCAAGGAGAGAGCAGCCGATGCTTGGCGGACAAATAAAACTGCAGTGGGCAACTGCTTTGAAACGATAATTGCACAAAAGCTTCGGGAGCAATTTTAAACGCAGACATTAGTCATGCTGAGGGGGAACAGAAATAGCCACCGACCAACAGGCTCGCGGGTGACGCGGAGAGCCCCCCCAGAGGTCGCCATGGAAACAGGGGCTGACAGGGGGAGACGGTCAGAGAATCTGCGTCAGAGGCAGCCGAGAGTGCGCCGGGCGACCACGCCAGTGCTGGGTGGGATTTAAGATGCGGGGTGGCGGCGAGGTACAGGGATTCTGCCCCAGGACGAGGGAGGTGAACCCACTGAGCAGGGGGTTACCCTCCCTCCATCCCCTGCCACATCCCTGCTGCAAGATTAGACCAGAGGCCAAAAACAGCCCTGGGGGCTCAGTCCAACTCCAGTGACAATCCCAGCCTGACGCTGAGCACAGGGATGCTGGATGGGTCACTAACCTGGAGAGAGAACAACACACTGCACTCACATCGCTGATGACCTCATAGCAGGCACCTTCATCTCCAAGGTTACCGCGCAACGTGAGCAGCACACAGGAAATGACAGACAGGAGCGCCACCGTCCAGCTAATATGGGTGGCTGCAAAGGGCATGAGAAAGCTTCAGGGATCACAGAGGGCTCATTGGGACAATTCACATCATCCTCCTCCACCTCCAGCCATTCCAGATAGAAGCCATAAGCGGCCAAGCCTCATCCTCTCCTTACAGCCCGGTACCCAGAAGTCCTTTGGAAGCTCAACCTGCTGCATCCATGGACTGGTAGCCATAGGGGCATCGCACCAAACAGAGTAATGGTTACGCTCAGAGTGTTTAGGAACCCAACACTCGGCAGGAGTCCGGCAAGTAGGCCGGTACTTACCACATCCTTTACTCATTCTTCTTACCATACTGACAGACATGATAAACTCAGACAGTTTCAGGAATCAACCTTCCACAATCCTGCCGCAGGACATTGCTGTGCGAGTTAAGCCTGTGTGTTCCCAGTACCTAGTCGCTCTACTCATCCAGCTGATCTGAAACTTCGCCCAGCTATCAGCCAGGATGTTCAGCTCAAAAGCACAGCTGAGACCCTGGCATGCTCACATGTACCACTTAGACATCATCCTGGCCCCTTCCTAGCCGGCGGCATTCACAGCTGCAGTATTAAAGCTGTCAGCCGTACACAAGGTAATCATGAAACCTTTTTAAGGATTGTGTGCACAAAATAGTTCAGATGGAGTCTAAATGAGGTTAACGTGGACATTTCCCCATCTGAGAGGGACTTGCTTATCGCTGCAGATGTGCCCATGAGACTGGCCAGGCTGGGTCAGTCCGATTCCCAGGACATCTGATCCGAACATTTGTGAGATCCAGCAGCCACTCGTATGAGCTGCAGCCTACTCGCCAACTTGCCCAGGCTTGTTTGTGAGAGCTTCCCCCCTTCCGAAAAATAATCAGCCCTGCCTCAGACCTCAGGGTCCAGCCCACAGCACCTCCCCTCCCCCTCCCCCATCACCATAATCTGAGAAACATAAAATCCTCACTCATCCAGCAGCACCGCCGGCCGTTTCCCTGCTGATAAAGTGCCAAGTGCTGCTGAATGGGCGGTCTGTGCGAGGGAAACACTGTCAGGCCTTTTGTCCTGAAGCTCACAGCCTTCTTGTATAATATCCACAATTCATTCTGCATCTTCCATACAAGCAGCAGCTGCTGAGTGATTTTATTATAACAGGAAACATGCTGACTGGTTTTCCTGTCAGTCACAATTTTTTCAAACGATTATGATTGAAGCCACTTAAAAAAACGGTGATGCTTAAAAAAAAAAAAAAAAAAAGAGTTCAGAATGTATGCACATATTCCATTAATTTACCGACACTAGTGTTCTAGTGAAAAACATTATGGGACATGGAGATGGCTTATGGCTCAGCAGGTTAGGGCTCTAGGATCACTGGATCAAATCCTGTGGTGGAGAAAGTGATGTCATCACTGGGACCAAGAGCGAAGCCCTTATACCGAACTGCTGCAGGGACTGTCTGAAGCCACACTCTTAGACAATAGTCATTTAACTAAAGAAAATATAAGGAGTAAGGAGAAGCTGGAATGCAGGAATTCTGAAAACTGACCCCAAAAAGCGGAGACGACCATGCAGTGCCTTTGTTAAGGCACTCAGCCTTGGCCTCGCTATGGCTGACAAGTGCTCAGCTATCAGGCATTCAGATGAAGCAGGTTCCACAGCCCATGGAAGAGCATGACTTTATAAACATCCAATGTCAACAACTAATCCAAAAACAGCAAGGGGAAAATAAGTGGAATCCACAACCAGATTTCAGTTTCTTATTTCAAAGCCACATCACTACCTATATTGGTTATTTGCACAATTATTTTTTTTAAATGTAGCTATTTAGAAAATATGGACTTGAGTAAATTTTTGTGTCTGAATTTGGTGGCATAATTAATAGTTAAAGTCAACAATGCAGGCGAAACATATTTGTTTACTGTTTTCAACTGCTGAAACAGAAGAAACACCAAGGGTTGGATGAGTACAATTCCGCAGAGACTCTCAAAGCTTCATTCACCCGTCATTTCCGCAACTGCGGTCACCTCTTTTCAGTAGTATCATACTCCCTCTAGTGGCCATAGCAAGTAAGTGTCAAATAAATCTGACTGTGAAAATGTTACTGAGAAACCATACCAGAGGCCTTTGCATACCAGTTCTCTGCACATGGGATGGTATTATAATAACCATGAGTGGGGGACAGACTAAGTATTTTCATAGCTCTTAAAAGGAGTACGGTGGCTCCAAAATTACTCTCTGACCCCCCCGACCCCTAATGTCCATCTGCTCAAAACGTGAAAAACTCACCTCCCCAGAAATGGGATTTGTGCCATACTTCTTTATCCAGGGAACTATGCTCCTACACAAACAGCAACAGAAGACTTTTAGCATTTCCGTGAGACCAATAATGAAAGTTGTGCAGTAGCCAAGCCAATATTAACAGTAACATTTATTGTTAACAAAGCGCACCGGAACTACCAAATTTATCATTTATTTTGAATTATGCTATAAATAAATTTACAAACTGGAGCTTAGGCTAAACTTGGTAAACATAAATATATTAGTTACTTTACATTTTATAGCTCTGTTTCACCACATTGATGACTGGGTACCTAAGCATAATCTTCCATCAATTTTCAATACCCACTTGTATGGTGTGAGGCAGCATCGCTAATCACTGCATCACCGTGCTGTGCCCAAACCAAACAGTATCTCACTAATCCTTAGAGTAATAGCAGGGCCCATAAACCAGAACTCAAAATGTTTTTATTAATTACAGTTAGGGGCAGCATGGTGGTGCAGTGATTCACACCATTTTCTTCCACTTCTGGGACAGGGTGCAGGTTGCATGTTCTCCTTGTGTTGTCATGGAGTTTCCTCCAGGTACTCTGCTTTCCCTCCCACACTCCAAAGAAATGCTGAGTTGAACTTGTCAAATTGCCTGTAGGTGTGCATGTCTGTGTGAATGGTTTGTGAGTATGTCGTGCGATGGGTTGGCGCCCCATCTTGGGCTATTCCCTGCCTCATGCCCACAGATTCTGGGAGAGGCTCCAGACCCCCATGACCCTGAATATGACAAGCAGGTACAGAAAATGGATGGACTTTTCTGTCTGATCCAACTAAAAACTACTAGGCATCATTCAGTAAGCTTAAAAAAAGTTTAATATTAGATACTAATATTCATTTTGGGATACTAGGTACAAGTAAATCATAAGGGTCAGAATACTACAGCAATTATAATGCACATTTTTTTTAAAAACGTCGTACATATGTGTGATATACTTAGAATCATAATAATACAAAACAATAATAATACTTCGGAATGTGTAAATAGCTTTTTGTCAATAGTTTCTTGGTGTTGCTGTTCTTCAGAGTCTCTCTAGGGGGCTGTATGATTGTGGAGGAACTGTAACATAATGAACCTGACGGTTACCGCCACTGAGGGAGGTTATTTAAGGAGCAATCTGACAGGTTCTCTCTTTGTGGGCGGATTGTTTGGTTCAAGTGATCAGGGGTGAGTTTCCCGAAGCCTTCTTAACGCTACGTCGTTCGTAAGTTCTGTGTTAAAAGATAGAACTAACGAACG
>JAODLD010000046.1:34169745-34223045 GCA_026781065.1 Mormyrops boulengeri | reverse complement strand
TAATGGGATGTAATCGATACGATTCACGATTCTGAGTTCAGGATACGATTTCCTTAAAGTGTTCCAATTTTTTTGACAGAATCAGCTGCAGACAAATTTATTCAAAAATATTCCTTTATCCTTCTTAACAGTGCAACTGAAATTGAATAAAATACTGCTTAAAAAAAAAATCCAAATTAAAATAAAAAACAATCTTCAAATAAACGGTAACGCTTTACATTAACTACACCTTCATAATGCTTTTATATTGCATTCATATAACGTTCAGTACACCTTCATAATGTATTCATTAAGTATTCAGAAATCATCCATAAACATCATGCATGTATACCTTTACATCCTAACATCCCTTAACAGCTGTAATATACATTAATAACAAACATAATTGTATAATCATGTAATGTTTGTTATTAATGTATATTAAAGCTGTTAAGGCATGTTAGGATGTTAAAGTGTTCTTGCATGCTGCTTATGAATGTTCTAGGAATGCATTATGAAGGTGGACTTAATATAAAGCGTTACCAAATAAACTAAAGCTTCCATGTGCAGCTTTTTAGCGTGGTTTGCCCTTCTAATAATCTTCGCTCTGGCGGTGGTGAATTGAGCTCACTGTGGTGCAGGTGGACATGCTGAAGCATGTTCGTTATGCTATTTGTGTATGTTATCAGTCTTTTACAATGTTTGCACGCAGTTTTTGTCTTGTCTGTGCTTTTCTCACGGTTTTCGTTTGTGATTACCGGAAAGCTAAAATGCTGCCACACCGCCGATTTAAGATCGTGTCCTCAATTTCAGATTCATTCGCCATGTCACGTTCGGTCAAAACCAAAACCCAACGTATGACTTCGACGTGAATACGCAGTGACACCTGACGTCGAACTGAATCGTAACTGGTGTAATATTACACCAGTTTTTCTGTTAAGTAAAGTACCGTAAAGTACTCCTAAAGTAGCGATTCATTTTCCACATCAACCGGTTTAAATCATCATATATTCACATTGATTTTTAACCGATTCGTGATTCATCGTTACATGCCTAATATATATATATATAATATATAACACACACACACACATACAAGTGGCTCATTTAGTGTCCTCATACTCTTACCCTGTATCCCCACTAGTTAGAACCTGAACTTCCGGCCGTCCAGCCTAGCCGGAGCCTAATATCACAATGACTAATCAGTATGACCAATATGATGACCATCAACTTCAAAATGACATTTGCGCCTGCAGACCCTTTGGTTCATGAGTACCACGTCCTTCCTTGAAATCACTATGAGTAAATGCTTTCTAATGTATTGTAGTGGTTTGGTTTTGCACCTGTAAAACAGAAAAGCAAGCCTCCTAAAATCACAGTCTTGGCTCTGTTTTGTATATTGCCATGCAGGATGGTCGGGGTGATATTTTCCCCTCTCCACTCATATTTGTAGCCAGTGAGCTTCTTTCCTCTCATAATGAGTAGCTGAGTGCCCAGGGGTCGCCTGGGTTTTGTGGTTCTAACAGAAGCTTTGCTAATACCTCATAATGAAGTGTTGCTGAGCCCATAGGAGGACAGATTGTGTTGAATGACAAGGTTCTAACAATTAGATTAACAGACGTTTATCTTGGGTGACCTACAAACTGTTGCTGGCAGCTTTTGCCCTTTAGTGATGCAGTTAAGGTTGTACCACTTTGCTCACCAGTACAAGCTCAGCTCCTCCTCTGGGATTTGAACCTGCTGCTACCTGCTGCCTGTTAATAAAAATGGCTATTTAAAATTCAAATGCCTGTTCAAGCCAAAGGCTTCCTGGCCTGACTCCAAATTGGTTTGCCTTGTTTTTATTAAGTTTATTGAGTTTTACTGCACAGTGCAGTAGTGGAGCTGTTAGTGAGTTCATCGCTGAGGCCTTGGGGAGCTGGACAATGCCTCATCTTCCTTTTTAAAATAGCCATACATTAACAGCGGACTGAAAAACTGCTCATTTGACTGGATGTGGCAGAGGGAAATGGAGGTATGCAGGGGGAATTTTCACATTAAATGGCTAAGTGTTTTTTTTGCATGTGCGATTGCTTGTCGAGAAATAAGTGACTTTGTCCTGCATTTATATTGTAACAGCAGTGGTCTGAAGAAAAAAAAAATCGATATTGAAATTCCCTGCTGAAAAGCATTAATGCCGCCGTCGTCGTTGGCTTTCTTTGGAGATCAGAAGCCAGCCTTAGCGCTCCGCTAGGTAACTAGGCGACCGATAGGGCACTTGAGTCTGGTGTATCTGGTATCCATGATATCCTGGAAGTCCTACAGATAGATGTATCTGTCAGACCTGCATTAGCAGCTTATAATGGGATAAAGACCTTTTCTTCTGTGTGAGAGATTTAACTAGTAGGAAGCTGAGGGGATGAGTTGTGCATTTAAACGGGCCCAAAAGTTGGGTGTTGGTCTTGCTTATGTTTCCTCATTTAAGGTTTCAGGGTGAGGATGAAATTTATCCCACAGAGCCTTTCAATTTATGCTACTGTTCTGTCAAACTATCAGCCGACAAACAAGCAAGACAAATGCTACTTTCTGCAAATCTTTGTTTTGCACTATAATCTTTGGTAAACTTGTGTAATTGTGGCTGAAGTGATTGTAAAACTTTCAGAGTCTTCCTGGCACTGGCTGAGCTTTGTGATACGAAGAATCCATGCAGGATGGAAGAGCCATTAGCACTGCAGCCTGATGGCAGCAGGGAAGGAGTTTTGCAATAAGCAGCGGGCAGCCGTCAGTGTGGTGCGCTCCCCCACCCGTCCGAGGGCAAACCGATGGATCTGAGCTCACAGCACCGGGAGGGCGGCTGTGCTCGACTCATCATCCGGCAAAGTGGCCGATTGATTCTTACGGAAGCGCCTTACCTCTGCTTTAATGGTTTAATGGTATGTGAAACGAGTACTGCCACGAGGCCAAACAGGCAGGCAGTTATTCAGAGAATCATTGTGACTAGCCCAAGGTGTTAAAATATATAAGCGATGATGTCATTGGGCCTAAGGTGCACGGATATAAAGAGAACTGAAAAACCGCTAAAGCCATGCAGAGGAATTATTATGAAGAGATTAGCCCTCTGGTCCTCGTACCTTGGACGTTATCGCAGAGCACTGTGGCAGATTGTCGTCCCCAGTTTGATTATGGAAACCCGTTGTCGACATGCCGCTCCCCCCTCCCCCATGCCACATGCCTGATGGGACTCGCAGGCTTCCCTAGGCAGGCCTGCACTTGGTCCATCGAGACAGAAACACCTCATGGCTAGTGTGTAGCTGGCTCAATTACACATTCTGTTTGCTCCTGCCTCTGGTCTTAAACTACGGCTGTTTGTTCAGTTTGTTTCTGCAAACTGACAAATTGGCAGTGTTGTGTTTCAGCCCAAAAACGGAACAAAAATGTTTTGATTATTAACATGGCGCAAAGAAGTTATATAGCCTGCAGTTTAAGACCTTGTGGTTGTATTTGACATTTGAATTTTGATAGCATTGTCACCTGTTATTGTATAGACTTTTTACATGTTCAAATTTACATTTTATTCGCTCGGTTAACAGAATTGCCTTTATTTTGCAGAAGAGCAATCTATGGACTTGTGTACGGGAGTTTCACGCTGTTTGCCTTTGTCCTGCAGGATCACCATTTTTGGAACTGGCGCCAAGTGGCTCTCCGTGTTGGAAGAGAGAAATCTCAAGCCAGGTGAGTGCAGAGCGCAATGTGGCGTTTTCCAGCCGTGAGGTGGAGCAGAGCTGACTAGCCTCAAGTTTTGCTTTTGAGTGTTTATGCTCTTGGTGATAATGTTAATTACTTGTGTGCTCCAACAGCTGCCGATGTTACATTAAGATGCAATTAAAATAATTGTAGATGCATTGTATTTCTCCAAGTGAGAGCCCTTGTTGCTTTAGTGAATCGCGATTCCCCTCCGTTTAGTGGCTCTGAGTATGCAGCTCAGAACTGGCGAATGCTTGATGAACTCCCAGTGATTGGGTCCCATTAAAACACAGCCGCAGATTGTCCTTAATACTGTATATTTATTCCACGGCTCACTCGTTAGACCCCAGAGTGCCGAATCACGTCCTGATTACCCCGATAACAGCTACCCATGTTTATTCATAAACACAGGAGGGGGGATTCGCATGGGAAATGGCTCGGATGAAGGGCGCCAGAATCTTGCCTCCATCATGTACTCCTTTATGCTTTTTTACTCTTTATTCTCTGATGTAGCACATTTAGGGCATCAGCGAATCACTAATGTTAAACTCACATGGCCCTGTTTTGTGAGGTGTCATTTCTAAGTAATACTCTACTAAGGATTTAGGGTTAAGGTGATATTTGGAAGGCTTATAGCTCGTAAGCACTACTTAGCTTGAAGATATTAAGGAATAATTACAACTTGCAAAAAGCAGTGTGGGGGGGTGGTTGGACACACACACAGCCTGGAGGTGTGAGGTAACACTGATAACCACTGACTCAGTATAGAAAAGAGCACTGGCCAATGATAACCGCCAATATGAAAGATTTGTAAATAATGGATGTGAGGAATGTTAAAAGCTGGTGTCTCCACATAGGTGTGGGCCTCCATGATTTAAGACATGAGCAAGCCATCATGCTTAGGGTTGTATATAAAAATGCTGGAGAAGGTAAATTGGCCATTATTTTGTCCACCATGGCTAGAAGAACTCTGGGTGTCTGGAGGACTTCAGAGTCGGCTGCTTTGGCCGGCTCCTGATGAGTAATCCTCTTGTGCCGAAAAGTTTCTCAAGTTGTTCTGTGGTGTGACGGAGTGATTCATTATTTTTTTTCAATTTCCTCTTCCGCAGGCGTTGTTTTAGGTCTTTTCAGAGTGATTAGTCATTAGTGAGCATTTCCATCTGGATAGGAGCAGCCGCACATACAGTCTCCATTCACAGTGCTCACCCATTGGTTTAATGGGCATGAAATTTATGTAGATCATATTCCAGCATCCTTGCAGTCACCAGTGGAGCAGTCCTGGTAAATTCTGGAGTGACTGCTGACACTGAGTTGTCCCCCACGAGCCAATGCCGTCACCTGCCTCCCACGGAGCCCAGAAACTCGCAGAAACCATGCCAGGGTGCCGCTGGCAGCTCTTTGGCCGAGTGCCGTGCTTACGCGTTTTGTTAACGTGTCCTTTAATTTGGAGGGCTCCCGACTAGACTGAGCGCACACTTTTTACTACTTTGAGAGGCATCCCCGTTGTATAAGAAACTCTGTAGAAGTTTCTCCATCAGGCGCTGTTCAGCAAGTTGGCTTCTTATAGGAATGTTTCCCCCCTCGGTTAGGAGTCGAGCCTTTAATTTTATTCTGTTTATATTGCCTGCACTCCTGCATGGCTGCTGCTTCAGCCGGGGAGGAGGCCTTCGCCATGTCAGTGCTGTGGGGGCGCTGGCATATGTTTATGGGATTATGGGGGAGCAGGCTCTCTGTGCCACCGGAGGTCCCGTCCTTCTGATGACATTTAGTGTGAACACCTGGCCTCTCTGTGGGGGCCAGGGGGGGCGTCTCTGCAGCCCCCCCTTCACGGGCGGACAGGCCTGCGGAGGGGGCTGCATGACAGGGTGCCAGCGATGTGCAAATTAAACGGAAAAAGAAAAACCAAAACAAAAAACGGACAGATTCCTGCCTGATCGGCGGCCGCCGGGAGAGATGCGTGTCACTGTGATTCACTGGTGTGTTTTCATTGTGGCCTGTCTGCACTCAGCGTTTTATCGTGAACTCGCAGTGTGTTTTTAAAGCTTGGATGTGAGTGTGGCGGCACACGGGCATGCTCCCTGTCTGCAAAACGGCGCTTTCATTATTTGCTGTGCCGTTTGGAGAAGCTTTCTCCGCCAAAGGGTGTCACTGTTACACCACATTCCCCTAACTGGTCCTTTGTCCTCCGCATTAAGGTCAGTTCATCTGTGTTTGTGCTGCTGTGTGCTGCTGTATACCTGTTGAGTTGCATGAGTACCATGGTTAGATATGGATGAAGCACAGTTCTTATTGTACATGTGTTTAATAAGACATTTACTTAAATAAAGAACATATTTATAACAGATCTTGTTGATGAGATGCTGCAGTACTAATTAGGGGTAGCAGGCAGCCTGAGTGACCCACAGGTCACAGATTCAGTTCCTGAATTTATCCTTTAATATGTTTGCGTTGTAAAAATTGTCGGCTTGGTAACTACATGCAGATAGTAATTATGTTTTTGATGGTTCTGGGAGTGTCTGTATATTGGATGGTAACTGGGTGATTGACATTATTACACGTTTCCTGTTTCCATGGCTCTCGCATGCTTTTTCCATCCGCAGCTGAAACGCACAGCCTACAGAGTCTCCACACCATCCTGTCCACAGGCTCCCCGCTGAAGGCCCAGAGCTACGAGTACGTCTACTCCAGCATCAAGGGCAACGTGCTGCTGGGCTCCATCTCCGGTGAGGCCCGGTACCGCCTCCAAGGCCGCCGCTGATCACGTGGCCGCTGAGGGTGCTGCTGATCACATGACCGTGGTGGGCCTGCTGATAATGTGACCACTGAGAGCGCTTCATTGCATGCTCTGCACAGCTCCTGAGCCGGTTATTAAATAACGTCAATTTCACTGTGAAAGGAAAGTGAGACTTTGTGTCTGCCCCCCACCCCTCCAGCCCAGTGAGCTGCTGTCTAATTTGTAGTCTGGGTTTAAAAAAATATTTCATAGCATTTGGGGGGGCATCATTAATCATTCATCAATGACTCTTCTCCCAAATCCATCATGGTAATTGTGTGAAATCCCAAAGGATCAGCGCATACAAATGAATATTAAGGTTTATCTCTGCCGCAGAGCTGGTGCTGGAATCGTTAAAAGCAGTGAAATTTACACAGTGCCAGTTATTGCGCCCCCCACTCATGCCTGCTGAATGCACAACATCACCGCTGAAAGCTGGGCCACACCGGCAATACCGGACATGCTCCTATATGATCATTGAAACATGCCGCTAACTCATGTCGTGAAACCATGGATTTCTTGTCAGTTTTTCCCCCTTTGCTGAAGAGCTCCAGATGTAGTCTGGCTATGTTTGATTATTCATGAGCGGTTGGGCTTTAAACCTATTTAAATTCACAGCGACTGGTTATTTTGAATTGAAGTCATAATAAAAAACTAACGTCTGACTGTGTTGCAAAAAAAAAAAAAAAAAGAGGCCATCTTTGGGTCACCGAGGCAAGGATATCACTTCAGAGGTGACACTAAGGATCAGACGTGTTTAAATCCTTACATTAACAAGCATAATCCCATTTTCTGTTTAAAATAGCAATTTTTAAATTGCAAGATATTAGAAAATATCACAAACCCCCGGATACTTTGTAATGGAGAAGACTAATGGGAAAAAATTGATTTGGGTGGTTCTACCCGGCTTTTCCTTAGCCGGGGGAGGTGAGTTATCTCCCTTCGCCTGAATGATTTCTCACTTCTGATGAAAGTTCAGTTGTGAAGTCAGACCTGTAGATGCAACTAACAGGATGCGAGTTCTCTGTTTAAGGTTCCTCCCTGGTTCTGTTAAATCCCTTATTTATTCAGAGTACCACCTTTCTTGTGGAATACATGCAGATATGCTGTCTTTTACTGCAAAGAACAGCAAATCTGTAGCTTTCATGCTGGATGTCGGTTTAGCGTTAGTGGTGGTAAGAGCCAGTCTTCCAGGATGGTCCGGCTGAGGCTGCTGGCAGGTACGCCCGGCCTGAGCAGGTCTTCCAGGATGGTTCGGCTGAGGTAGCTGGCAGGTATGCCCGGCCTGAGCAGGTCTTCCAGGATGGTCCGGCTGAGGCCACTGGCAGGTACGCCCGGCCTGAGCAGGTCTTCCAGGATGGTCCGGCTGAGGCCGCTGGCAGGTACGCCCGGCTTGAGCAGGTCTTCCAGGATGGTCCGGCTGAGGCCGCTGGCAGGTACGCCCGGCCTGAGCAGGTCTTCCAGGATGGTCTGGCTGTGGCCGCTGGCAGGTACGCCCGGCCTGAGCAGGTCTTCCAGGGCGGTTCGGCTGAGGCAGCTGGCAGGTACGCCCCGGCCTTGAGATGGCCTGGTGTGTTCGTTAAACCTTTTAGCCCCAAGGTCCCTAGAAGCTGCCCCGAGCCACCAGTGACAGATTTGACCTTGTAGCAGGGGTCCATCACAGCATATGCGCTCCTGTTATTCTCAGCAGTGCCCCGTGACCCCGCCTAACTGGGCTGCAGGCTCTGCACACAGAGCTTTTAACTCCCGCACTGCTGGCCCCCACCTTCAGCTCTGTGCCCTTTTGATATGCCTATCTCTGCTTTTCCTGCTGCTCTCTTATTATTTTACACCTCCTTTATTACTGCCCTATTTCAGTAATACTGAAAATGATAATGACACCATGATATGTTATTCAGTTTTTGTTATGTGGTTTAAAAATAGTCTGATGTGCAGATTATTTTAAACCACATTTATCAATTATGATTTTGTCTTCTACCTAATACGCTAGGATTTTATCTTTTTCAAAGAAATATCTCTCTTAAGAACTGGAAATTTTTAATTTTTAAAAATGACTGTTGGTTAGAATGATAGCAGAACTACAGGGATACATGGACTTTAAGCATCGTAAACAAAAGTAAATCTTTCTTCTGCTGTTCCCCTGTAGAATACCTCACTGGAGCCAAATTATGGAAAAGTACATCTTTCTGCCTGTGGCTCCAGTTATATTGAATCGGCCAAGAAGCTTGACTCATAAAATGTAATATGAGGACAGCAAGACGGACAGACTGAAGTTTCCATAGTGTATAGGTGTATCTATTGATTTAATCGGTCATAAACAATGCAAACCAATTTAATAACCTGATCAGTTCATGGTATGATGATAGGTAGATGTACATATGAATAAGATTATATGGATATATATGGATACACTGCATGACTTTATGCATGAAGGCGTTTTCTCCCTCCAAAGTGCTCCAAGCATCTTCCCTTTCTCGCTCTATGGGGGCTGCTTTATGGAGCTACTTCTGGAAGCTTCTGTTATTTTGCAAACAGAACTTGCTCTGCTGTTTGTAGCCATGCAAACATTTCATCACAGCACACCTAATGATCATCTCAACATCTCAGCTGCAGTGGAGCAGCAGGCAGCGTGGTGATTTAGGAGCCGCGTTCATAACCTTGAGCTCGCCAGATTAAGACCCAGGAACTGCCCTGTTATCGTACCCTTGGGGGGGAGGTACTTCTGCCCTGAATGGCTTCATACTCGACAGAGGTCACAAAGTTGTCAAGAGTTGCCCTAAAGGAAAAGGAAACTAGGTTTGATCTGTCGATATTGTTGCTGTTTCTGTGCCAGGTGGGACAGACATCATCTCCTGTTTCATGGGACAGAATATGACTGTGCCTGTTTACCGTGGTGAGATTCAGTCCCGAAACCTGGGCATGGCTGTGGAGGCATGGAGCTATGATGGTGAGAACAAGGGCAGCACGGATGCCCAGCATTCTTACACTTATGCATTATTTGCTGAAACTTTAATAGTAATGAGATTTTATATACTGTCCAGGTATACAGGGATTCCTTAAGCTGAGAACAACCTGTAATATTTTTTCACTTTGTTATGCCTTATCAGATATCTTTGTACATTAACATTCTTACATCTTGCATTACATTCTTCATACATCAACATGTGTTTGAGGAGGATTTACTTGTGCTCAGATTTGCACACTAGGCAGTGTAGTCTCACAAAGATTCAATCCATTGACTCACTCTCTGGGCGTGTGCGTGGTTTGCGAGCCCCTCCATCGACTCACTCTCTGGGCGTGTGTGTGGTTTGCAAGCCCCTCCATAGACTCGCTCTCTGGGCGTGTGCGTGGTTTGCGAGCCCCTCCGTCGACTCACTCTCTGGGCGTGTGTGTGGTTTGCGAGCCCCTCCGCCGACTCGCTCTCTGGGCGTGCGCGTGGTTTGCGAGCCCCTCCGCCGACTCGCTCTCTGGGCGTGCGCGTGGTTTGCGAACTTTTCCTCTGTTTCCATTTTCCCCGGGTGTTTCTTTCCCAGTCAAAACTGACGTAGTTCATAGACATCGTGTAATTTTGTAGTTAGTTTCACGGGGGGCCTGGTTTTATGTGTCAGACAAGCAAATGGTAGGTATGAAGGTCTTTCTTCCTGTGTTCCAGGAAAGCCAGTATGGGGGGAGAGTGGGGAGCTGGTATGTCTGAAGCCCATTCCCTGCCAACCCACCCACTTCTGGAACGATGAGAATGGGAGCAAGTATCGCAAGGCGTACTTCTCAAACTTTCCAGGTACGCTGTTGGCCTGCCGCCCCAATTGGCTCAGCCTGTGGCCTGTCACTGTCAAAGCATTCAGGAGTTGATTTTATCCATCCTGGCAAAATGCAGCCATTTGTGTCCTGAATTTTGTCAATTTTTGCAAGAGACTTTGTACAGTGTACAGACTTGTACCTGTAGTATATGGCTTATTATTCTTGTATATTTATGCAAAAAATTATACCATGTTGTTTTTTTTTTCCCCTATTGAATTGTATAGTCACCTTACTGGGTAACTTTCTGAAGTAAATCGTCATTAAATCTTGTGCCGTCTTACATTTACTAGAAAATATTAAACTATGTACACATTAAGTGATGGTACCTGACCTTTCTCTCTTAGGGGTGTGGGCCCATGGAGATTATTGCAAAATCAACCCTAAGACGGGGGGCATTGTTATGCTCGGTAGAAGGTAATTGAACAGCCACAGCCACTCATGAGGGCTGTTACATAACGATTAAAAGCGTCTGCATGTTACCAGGAGATACTTTTCAAAATGAAACAAGAGTAGACATTTCACTTGTTTTTGAGTTGGCCAGCTGATTTTACAATTGGATGTTTACTAGTACTTTCTAAATAGTTTTATTAAAGTAGTTTGAACTCAGTAAAGGGTCCTAATAGGATTTTTTTCTTCTTGTGCTGTTTTCAGTGATGGAACTTTAAATCCCAATGGAGTACGATTTGGAAGCTCTGAAATCTATAACATCGGTAAGAGTTTTGGGGCGCTGCTGGACACTTTGCTGTGTCTTACAATTTATTATCTGATCTGTTGTTAAGTGAAGAACTGCGGTTATGTGTCAGCAAGATCTGAAAAATACTGCATAATATGACTAATGTCAGATACGTAATGTGACAGTTACCCAGTCTATATATTCCAACTTTTAAATCAAGAAGTTTGTGCAAATGTGCAAGGCTGGACGTGTTTAATACTCATAGAAGCTGAGAATTTGTGTGATCATACACACAGGCACGTTTTTATTTTAGGAAATTTCACTAGGTCTCCTTAGGACTTGAACATGCAGTTAATCTGTATACTGGGAGGATTCTGGAAGTTGCGAACTAATGTTTGCACACTATTACAATACTAAGATAGAGAAATACAGCAAAGTGAACACTGCTTGGTTAAACCTCCAAACTTAGTTTCTTTTTTTGTTTGAAAGTTTTTGTGTATCTCGTGCTCCCTTGCTCACACTTGTACCTGGACATTCTCTGGAAGATCAGCCGCGTGTTTGTAATGTGCTATTTGCCTCACTTGTATGTCGCCCTCTGTTTTCTAACAACGGTAAATGCAAATGTATTTCCACCAGAGGTGTGGAAAATGGATTTGCACAGTTTTCAATATCTACCGCACTACCGGGGCTTTGAGCAGGGTCCTGGGGGGAGAGGTCTGAGGCCTTTGTCGTGTTGGGTTCTCCCCACACGGTGCACTGCTGAGGCCCGTTTATACACAGTTCACGCCTCAAACTCACTGGGGGTGGCATGTAACTCCATGGGCTAAGTCTCTTTGCCTGTGATTGGAAGGTCAGCAGAATAGTTACGTCTGTGGGTGTTTGAGCAAGGCCCTTAACCCCCAGATATTATTATTATTATTTATTAATTAACATGCTGCTTCTTCTGTGCCCCCCCCCTAATTTCAGTGGAGGCCTTTGAGGAGGTGACCGACAGCCTGTGCGTGCCCCAGTACAACAGGGATGGGGAGGAGCGCGTCATCCTCTTCCTGAAGATGGTGCCCAATAAGGAATTCTGCCCCGAGCTGGTGCAGCGCGTCTGCGCCGCCATCCGCATGGGCCTGTCTGCCCGGCACATCCCCGCCCTCATCCTGGAGACACAGGACATCCCGGTGGGGGTCCTCCCGCACCTCTCCGTACAGCCCACCACACACCCGTTTTGCCGTGGCTACATTTCAGGTTTTAAAGATGGCGGCTAAGGCTATGCCCACACTAATTCGATAACAAAATTCGTTTCCAAAAGAAAAGATCTGCATCATCACTAGCGTTAAAAAAAAAAAAAAACTTCTCCGTTCACACTTTTCCGTTTGAAAGGCAAATGACGCAGGTGTAAGAGTGGCTGTTAATCTATATATTTCTGACATTTTTCATTTGTCCATATAACCAAAGCTTTTTGTAATATATTTTTAGAAGTGGTGAGCTTTATATTTTATTTGTTTGTTGTAGCTTGAGCATGTGTCATTTGTTTTTTGTCCAACCAAAATTTTTCATAATCCTAGAAGTGGCAAAGTATGTTCTGAATCATTTATTTTGACTTTGACTAGTGAAATATCACAGTACTGTAGCGTGGCGAACACAAAGCTGTGCACAACGCAACCATCACAGCAACAACACATGGATCCAGAAATTTAGTCACTACACGTCAGGGTTGGGGCCATTCCGGAATGCATTCATCAATTCCAGTCCAACTTAGCAAATGGAACTGGATTTGGCATTGGAAAAAAATACTATGGGGAACAGATTTGGAAGTGAATTAGAATTTCAGGGAGATTTAAATTCCAACTCAAGTTCCATTTTCTAATTTGGATTGGAATTGATGACTGCATTCCGGAATGGCCCCAACCCTGCTACACGTCTCACTCTCTTCCCCTCAGTTTCAGTGCACTTTAATGTTCGATGGGTGGATGTCTTTATCATAAGCTAGAGCTGCACTTAAACTCGGCTCAGGTACAGTTTCGTTTTGAGCTCCACAATAGTTGTAAACAGCATACAATGTACACAAAGCAGGATTTAGCTGCACACAAGTAAGCAAAACAACGTATGCCAGGTAACAGAAGTCCTGTACATCCTCCACGTTCACATGTGGCTTACTTCCATTAAAACAAAGGCAAGGCATCCTTCACTCCCTTGAAAAATAACCAATTAGGGAAAGAGGCATCGAAAGGAAGACAGCTAATCAGGAATGGGTCACAAGCGAAGTACAAACCAATGTTGCTTCGGAGCTCTGTAATATAGGCGTAACAAAATTTTAATGTTTATGACCGTCCGCACTAATGTGCTTACACAAAGATTAGTTTTCAGAGGGCGGTGAAATTTATCTCTCTTCTGGTAAAAAAAAAAGATCCATGGTAGTGCAGATGGAAGGCTAAATCAGAAAAAGATTTTGCAATGCTAAATGAAAACGTATTAGTGTGAACGGGCCCTAAGAAAGCCCTGGTAACGAAGAGGCACTGCATTCTTACATACCCTTTGAGGCTCAGATTTCAGTGTCTCTCTTCATCAGCAAAATGGAAGCTGCATCTTCATTTAGGATCGGGCCTCGGCTATAACACCACTTAGAAGTCCTTGTAGAGTCCCCTGCTTGAGAGGAATTCCCTGCCATTTTGACACTTCCTCATCCTCAAGATTCTTCCAGGGTCTTCCCAGACCCCGGGATGTTGTTAGATGTGTATGTGTGATTATCAGCCTGGGTGACACAAGTCAGCACTTAAAATTCATCAGATTCATCATACCGTTGTCACTTTGGCTGCAGTTAGTATTTTTCACTTTGTATCTCGTCATACTGTTCCGTTTGAGCTTGGTGGCACCTCAGCATTTCTCCTGTGTGCTTCGTTATTGAGAGGGAAATGTCAGGACAGCTATGCTATATTATGTCTCCCCCACCCTAGCCCAGCAGAGTGGAGGGTTGAAACACAGTGTCATATCAACCTCTGCCTCCCTTTCGTAGGGTAACCAAGGCAACAGTTGGCAAACACTCGAGGGAGCTTAGTAAGTGGGGAAAGTGGTGATTCGATGGCCTGGTTCCTTTATAACTGCTGTGGTGGATGGGATGTGGCATTTTTGTTTAGACGGAACTGACGATCACCTAAGTGCTATCCTGTTTGCCTTTCACTGATGAGTGCTTTGACTCTGAGGTGGCTCACCGGCTCTGCAGGACAAAAGCAGCTTAGTCATTGACTACAAATAGAACATTAATGCCTTAGTAAAATTTTTACCAAACTTAATTTAGCTGATTCTTGAACTACTGTTGAACTTCTATTGAACTACAGATTTGAGCCATGCTCTGCAATGTCTTTATGTGAGTGACCAGAACACCCTTCCCACTAATATTGTGTGTCTTTCCTCTGTGTATAAGGGGAAAACGGCACTTGAAGATAATTGCAACATTTTACTCATTACCTTATTTATACCACTGAGTATTTTTACAAAAGCAGCTTCAGGTTAAGTTCTCCTGAGAGTAGAAGGGCAGAGCCCCTCTCTGAACCTTAACGGAAGATCTTTTGGCCCTAGTGCTTAAGCAGCATGCTACCTGCTTCCCAGTACTCTGCAAACTCAGTGTCCTCATTTTGTGCTCCGGTGCAAATTGCATGGAGCAATGCGGGAAGCCAAGGTTTACACGATGCATACTGATGAGTGTGAGCTATATGACAAAGGACACTCACCGGCAGTTGCATCTCACAGCCAGAACTGAAGTCATGTGGCTGAAAACAACTTTGGAGCTTTGAATATCTGGCCTGGGTTTTACAGAAATCACACATGAATAAGATGTGTTGTCTATAAGATTTAAGGGAGGCTGGGCAACTGGCCAAATAGCAGTAAATAATGAAGGCGAGAAGCAAAGCGGAAAGAGGAGCAGAAGTGTTCATATTCGCCTGCAGACACATGCAGACACACACTCTTAGCTCTGTAGACTCATTTGTCCAAGACTGCATACATAGTTGTGTATTTATAATAATTTAGGTTTTTCTGATGCAGATTTTCTGAAGATTTCCAGGCGAACTGTTGACTTTAAAAGCCTATATAAGACCTTAGTCAGTCCTTAACCAAGAACTTTCCATTGTTGGTCTTCAGCTCTTTGCTGGTGTCCTTTTCATCATGCTTGCATACGATTTCTTTGTTGTACATGTCACTCTGCTGTTTTATGAGTCTTAAGCATGAATATTGGACTTTAAGATGAAACTGTGAAGCGGTAGATGCGTCCCTGGCCGGTCTGTCCCTCCCCGAGGTAACACTGGCCCTTCCTATTTCTCTCCACAGTACACCATCAGCGGAAAGAAGGTGGAGGTGGCTGTCAAGCAGGTGATAGCGGGGAAGGAAGTCAGCCAGAGAGGCGCCTTCTCCAACCCGGCTGCTTTGGATCTCTACAAGAACATTCCTGAGCTTCAGGGCTTCTGAGCCAGTGCCACTGCTGGCTGCAAGGGGAGGGAGAGCAGGGCGACGCCCTGCCAGGGACATCTCTGCTCACAGGAACCGGGTCATGCATGTTTTTAATTGAGGATCCATTCAGACTAGGCTGTATGTCTCCGTACTCAATCCCAGGAAGTAGGGGAGTACTCTGTGCCCACCTGCCTGAACAACAGCCCATGGTTGGGGCATCTTGCTGGGGGAGTTAGGGACATACCACCTGAATCTCAGAATATCTGCTTGTTCCCTCTGTGAACCCATCTTAGGATTTTTTTTTTCTTCTTTTTTATTTTTGAAATACAGACATGGAAGAATAACCCTTCGTTGTTAGGCTCATGATGCAAATCGTTTTTGTCACTTAAATCGGTTCTCCTGTTCTGGCTTAGTCAGTAAATAGCAGGTTTAGGGTAACACTAATATTTGCTTAATGGGCTTGAGCCTTTATCTTTCATCACAGTAAGTGGACTTTTTAAGCACCAGTCCTGTTCTGTTACAAGGTGTGAAATCCAGCCAGGGTGACTTGATTTGATTAAATAAATAGATTCAATGCCTTGCAGGAAAGTTTAGGACCTTCCTGTACAATCTTGAGCTGTAGCTTTTGTAGTGATTTTATGTAAACTGAATACCGAAAGTGATTATTAGTTGGGTTTTTTTTAAGTCCAAGTTCTTCTAAATTATTATTAGTCTCTCCGATTCACTTATTCCTGCTTAAACCTCATGCACGCTTCACACCGTCCTGCAAAAGTAGCTTATCAGCGGAAAATTTAATGTTTCTGCTTTTACGTCTATTAAAACAATGCTTTGGCCTCCGCTCTATGTACGCTTTCAGCTACCTACTAACCGAAGAGCTCAGCTCTGTACATTTTGAGCTACCTACTAACTTGGCATGAGCCGATCCACATTTTTCCAGTTCTGATCCAGTCCCGATAAATAACTGCCGATACTGATAGAGATTCCAAAACAAAATCTCTTTTTACTTTAATATTATCATTAGAGGCGCACCAATCCCACTTTTTCAGTGCTGCTACAATCCCAATACTTGATCAGAGGGTATCGGCCGATGAGTATCGATCTGATACCAGATCTCTCTTTCTTTTTTTAAACAAGTAAATACAGATGGAAAAATGTATCCCAAAAAAGCTTTAATTAGGCTACTAGAAACATACTACGTACTGAAACATAAGAACGTACTGTTACTAGAAACATAAATGTACTGTTTCACCTCAATAGGTTAGCTGAGCTGAATCTGTTTAGCCTCCAGCAAAGGAGACTAAGGGGGGACATGATCCAGGTATATAAGATTCTGTCAGGTCTGGATGCTGTTCAGCCAAATGGCTATTTCAATATTAGTTTAAATACTAGAACTTGTGGCCATACGTGGAAATTAGCAGGAGAACATTTTAAAATGAATTTGAGGAAGCACTTCTTTACACAGCATGTAGTTAGAGTATGGAATAGTCTTCCTTCCAGTGTAGCGCAAGCTAAAACCCTGGGTTCCTTTAAATCAGAGGTTAGATAAGATTTTCACAACTCTGAGCTATTAGTTAAGTTCTCCCCAAACGAGCTTGGTGGGCCGAATGGCCTCCTCTCGGTTGTAAATATCTTATGTTCATTCGTATATCTTGTTTTAAGCATTTTTAAAGCATTTGCAGTTAAATTAGAATATCTTCCAACTAAGGATACGCATGTAGCGAATGCTTATAATGCCCCACAATTTTTCTCCCACTGGCAACAGCGTCACTTACACTTCATTGCGATAGCAGCCCCCTCCTTCCTGTATCAAGCTGTGGCGAGTGAGCAAAACAGCCCAAGCTATAGTGACTCCCAGATCATCCATTGCTTTTTTCATAATACTCTTGTTGTCTCATGTGCTTCGTTTAGTGTGATTTTCCACTAAATCCTGGTTCCACCTCTCAAAACTTTTTTACAAAGTTTGCAAATCGCTGTGCTACTAGTTGTTAAAAATGTAAAATATTTCCAGATCTTCACCTTCTTATCTGATGTTCTTATGCCCCTCCTCCTGCAAAGGATATGCATGTGACGTCACAGCAGGCGGAAGTCACTGTCACTCACACCCACTGACTGGCAAATGGACTGAATGGCACCGCTAATGTTCAGCTTGGATGCCTCAAAAACGCATCTAAAATGGGAAAGGGCTGTTGTGCTATTGATTGTACAAATTGATTTAACAAGAAATAGGAGCTATGCTTTTTACAGACTGCTGAAAACAAAATAAGAATTGAACATGGATCGGTCACATATGACCAATACCTGATACGTCTAATTAGGTATAGATTGGTGGTGATTCCAGTCCCAAATATGGGATCGGTGCACCTTTACTACTAACCGAAGAGTTCAGCATGCCTAGCTTCAGTGTTTTACCGCATCTGTCTTCCATTTTAGGAGCATCGTTCTTCATAAAGGCAGTACTGTGCTAGCTGTGATCTGTTCCTCTACATGTGCTTATTGGTGACTTCTTATGTCCGCACAGCATTTGTGAGTAATGAACTAACCAATGTGGGCCCCAGGTGGAGTTTTTACTGTTCTTTTGCCTCGGATCCCTCTGGCTGTTTCGTGAGGCTAAGGATCCTTTCTCATAAAAATGATGTGAAAATATCTGTGTTCTACTGGTGACAGTCACAGGTACTGCTAACAGTACTGTGATTTTCTTCCTACATTCATAACTGAAGGAAATGCTAGGTTTCATTTAAAGGATAGTGAAAATAAAGATCCCATGCAAGTTGATGGACCCCCTGAAATCTCGGGGGACTGTTTTGACCTTCTGGCTGGAAACTGTGCTTCAAAGGAGGGGAAAGAGCTGCGGTGTCTAACCTTCTAGCTTATGCCTATAACCCCCACTGAAGTGCTGCTCTCATTTTAAGCTATTAAGGGTGTCAGAGTTACCCATTCAATGATGGAAAATGATATTGCTCCATACATAAGTAGACTGTTTAATGTGTCCTCTAGAGATATTGCGTTTGTTCTCTGTGTCACATTCACCATGGCGACTGTAAATTAAAGGAAATGTAGCTCAGCTCCTCGGCGCTTGTGAGCATCTTGAGCAGCTTCCTGTTTCTGCAACTGTGATGGATGTGGTTGCATGTAAACACCACACACAGTGGGCCAGATGTCCCTACTCTTCAGTGCAGTATTACTCTGCGTGTGTCTGATGCATATTCACAGCGCTGTGTTCCCTGACCCAAGCTTCTGCTGTAGTGAGTTGCGTTTTTTTTTTAAGGGCCTCCGTGAGGTTTGAAGGGCGCCGTGTCCTAGCAGCGTTTTCCAGTAAGGTGACCACGGATATACTTCACTAACTCCTACATGTTCAGTGCTTTTGGACAGCTGATCCTGAGTAAAGAGGGAAACATCACAGCCGAACCCAGAGGCATTTATTTACTTCCTAAGGAAAGAGCAGGATCATCTTGTATGGGGGATTCTATTGATCTGTAAATTTTTTTTCATTCATTCATCAAAAATCCTGCTATTATCTTACTGTTTATTTGAACATGATCTGTAAACAACAAACAATAAGTGTAAAAAGGTTTCATTAATGTTGATGCTCCAAATAAAGAATACATCAAAGTATTTTTGAAGGTGAGGAATTTTAGTAATGAACAACAGTTTTGTCATTTAAATTGCACTACCTTGAATGTGGAATGGATGGTCTGTTGATGAAAATACTCATTGCGTATAAATTGAACATATGTACATATTTGAAATAAAATCTGCCCTACATAGCCACTGATGTTTTGGGAATACAGTCTGGTTCATTTTATTGTACATTTTCATTTTCTTCCCATTTCATTACATTTCCATCCCATTGCTAAAAGGTATTGGGTAGCTTAATATTTCCCAGATGTTTCTGCATAACTGTGGGTCCATCTGTTGTCTGCAGTATGGCACACAAGCAGTTTGATTCCATTGTTATGAGCTACTTCAGTCAGTATTGTAATTAATTTAATCATGTTACTATGGTGTTTAAGCCAAGCTTATGATTCTACACTTGTAAAATCACTTATATGTTGTCTGCCTGAGGGAAGCAAAGTGGCTCAGTGGGCGGCCCTGCCGACTCACACCTCCAGGGTTGAATGGGTTGGAATCCCTCCTCTGCCGTCCATGTGTTTGTAGGTTCTCCATATGTTGCGTGGGATTTCCTCTTGGTACTCCAGGTTCTTCACACGACAAAAACATGCCAGTGGGAAACGGCCCGAAGTGTGGGTCTATCCATGTGAGAGCACTGTCATGGACTGGCATCCCATCCAGGGTGTCCTCTGCCTTGTTCCCTGTGTTGGACTGGCATCCCATCCAGGGTGTTCCCTGACTTGTTCCCTGTGTCACACTGGGATCCCATCCAGGGTGTCTCCTGCCCCGTCCTCTGAGATGGACTGACATCCCGTCCAGGGTTTCCCCTGTGTTGGACTGGCATCCCATCCAGGGTGTCCCCTGTCCTGTCCTCCGTGATGGACTGGCATCCCGTCCAGGGTGTCCCCTTTACCGTGCTGCTTCCAGGCTTCACGTAACCATGTGCTGGCTCGGAGGCTGGAAGATGGAAGAATGGATGTCTTATATCAACATCTTATAAAAGATAAACCATTATATGATCATTTCCTTTAAATAGCTGGTTATTTTAGAATTTCGTGATTAATTGTCATTGTTGACACGCCACAGCACACAACAACAAAATGTGTCCTCTGCATTTAACTCATATGCAACAATGTGATATAGCAGGGGGCAGCTAATTCAGCACCCAGGGAGCAGTACTTCGCTCAGGGTACCTCAGTGGTGCCTTGCTGGTCGGGGATTCAAACCTGCAATCTTTCGATTACAAGTGCACGTCCCTAACCATTAAGCCACCACTGCCCATGGGAGCATTTCACAATAGATGGAACACACAGTATTACAATGGTGGGTCTTTCCTGATGCCACAACCTACACAACTGTATCCTGATTTTAAACACTGTACATAAGCTGAAAATTAGCAACAGGTCTGCATAAAGCAGGAATGGATTTTAAAAGAGTGTGTTTTTACCTCATACCTTTGATTGTTTTTCAGATGATAAATCAGTTTGGCTGCGTGACTAACAAGTTGGTCTTCTTTTGAGGAAATGACTGTGTGTGCCATATCCTGCCGTTGTGATGGAGCAGTAGCAAACACTTGGGAGAAGTTAACGGCCTGTAAAGATGGCTAATTAGGAAGCCGATGGCCATAGATGCGTGTCTCTCGCGGTGAAAGCATCCATCAGTCATTCACTGTTTCACAACAAGCTGCAGAGTCACCTGCGGATCCAGGTGCTCGAGAAATGATTCGCGAAATCTCAGCCAGAACTTTCCACATATAAGACCTCAAGTCCCTGAAGAGTTGGGAGTAAGGTGGTTTTCATTGGAATGGGATATTAGGATCCAACTGTGGTCCCTTCATAGGTCACCAAAAGGGGGCGCCACATCCTCCAGCTAGCCGGATATCCTTCCGTGGGCTGCGTGTTGGCGGCGCTATGAGGAAGTAATTAGTTTTCCTTCATTGCTCCTGGATCTTAGCCGTGATTGCCATGTGGAAATGAATAAGGCCAAATCCACGAGTGCGGAAAGTCTGCGTGTGCCCAGAGCACTGGCCTCAAACCAGCCTCTAATCAAAACTGACAAGGCAGCTGCATTATAATTACTCAGTGGTGCTGTAGCTCTGTGAGTCTGTCTGTACTGCTCTGCTTCGTTCATGTTATTGACATGGCAAGAAAACATTCACGCTGCATATAGGAAATAAAAATAGAAACCATGAAAGGCATCAACAGATGGTCAAGTGCTTGTTTTGGGTTTTCTGTAAACTTACAGCACTGTCGTAGCAGTATTTATTATGTGAACTGAAGATAACATACGTCAAGAAGATGATCGGCAACCTAAAGTATATTTGCATGAAAAACTCAAAATGGGATTCATTGTCATTGTCTGCTGACATTCTGATGTAACTACAGATTGGAAAGAATTGGGAATATATTGGCTTGGAATACCTGGATTTGTTTATTTTCTGACAAAGCACATAAAACCTAGAGCCAGGTTCACTGTGGGGACTGCATATTCAGGAAGCTGACTTCCACATCTACAAACATATTATTTGTTAACATGTATTAGTCTCCTTAAACTTCAGAAAGTACTCAGCTGGCTCTGTTACCTAGAGCTGATGCCTTTTATGGCACATTTAAGGATTATATTAGGCTGTAAATGTTATAGTGCAGACATATAAAGCACAGGTGTATTTTATGGGAGGTAAGTGGGTTTATGTCCAGGATGGTGAAACCAAAGCCGCCTCAACGGCCTGAAAACGACGATTAAAGTGGGTTAAATTGTGTTCCTAGAGGCTCCGAAAGAATAAATAGCAAAGTGTAAGGCAGTGAGAGCATATTATCCTGTGCATGGGGCTGCCAGGAGGTTCTTCCATCAGATCTGGAGTCTGGAGTGTTTGTTTCAAACGAGACGTCTGCAGACTGGCGATCGCTCTCGAGCACGGGGGTGGAGGTGTGAGAGCTACCACAGCAAATAGAAAGCTGAGGAGAGAGAGGGTGTTTATTTTAACTGCTGAGAATCTGTCATGGGGTATAAAGGAGACCCCATCGCTATATCCTGCAGTTTATTTTAAGCAGCCAAATAAGAGAATTTACCGATAGAGCTGCGACTAGCAATGAATCTTTACTAATTATGTAAAGCCTCAAATCTGTATGTGGGAACTGGGAGGAGAGATGGAAGGGCTGGGGTCTTTCTCAGGAGCATTAAGAGGCATTAACACACACTTGGATTTTCAACTCAAAAATGAACAAAATCATTAATAATGACACCAAAGTGGAGCATATAGATGAAGAATATTCACTTGCACACAAATATGGTTGAACATGAATATGGTTCATTCTACATATGGAATAATTTAGGGGGTAATTAACTGCCTAAGTAATAGAGGGCAAATAACATTTTAAATGGAGCAAACGGACGCCCTGATTCCTTTCTCAGTTCATGTCATTTATTCACTGCTCCTGGATGCTGTTTCTGATCTATTGGAAAATATGCAGTTGAGTAAATCCCTTTGCCCTACATTTTATATGCTCTGCAACCGCAACACTCTCAGGGTTCAGGCAATGCTGACTGAACAAGAAAACAGCCTGAAATTCTCTGCCTGCCTGCCTCCATGGGGAAATTTATACAGTAAATATACCGCTCAGATAATACCCTGGATATGAAAAGGTTGACCTTAGGAGAATTAATAATCTGTTTTGTGGGCCTTTAGTCTCTCTCTTTGTAAAAGCGAGAATCAAACAGTGAAGCAGCTCTCAGCTCTTAACAGTCTGACCAAATAAAGCGTTTTACCGTTTAATGCATATAACTTACGTCTGTTCAGATGGGCCTGAAAATGCACCACAATCACCAAGGCAATTCAGCTATGATAAGATTAAGAAGTACAAGACAACTTCAAAAAAGTCCCCAGTTTTCTGAAAACATTGTTTTACACTCTATTTATTCTTTAGAGCTGTAAAAAGCTAAATCTAAAATGTTGAAAACGGTTTATTAAAGATCACTTTTTCTGTGATTCTTCTGAGACTCTCGTCATTGTAAGCCACGCAGTAATAAGGGCAACATAGTAAGTGCAGATCAGACCTTGTCCCATTGGTGTTTGCGCAGAGGAACCGGATTCCACCATCAACACTAATGACATCACATCCCAATGAATGCCATTCATTTGTCATCTGCACTTTTTGGGACCTTCTCATTAAGACACAGCTTCCTTTTTGCCACTGTTGATGTTACTGAGCATCTTGAACATGCATTTAGTATTTGTTCGTTTAAAGTGACTGCTGTAGACACTGAAACAATTTCCCCCTTTTCTCACGGTTACTCCACTATATCAGGATGTAGGATAGCGCCCCCTTTATGGTCATGGTCAAAGATGAACGGGATGCCTGTATACCTAATTACCCTCAAATGGAAGCTAAATAATAAGACTGTATTGACGTCTTGAACACTGGACTAATGAGATCATATCTGTATTTTAAGTACACTTACTGCGTTATTTGTAATCTGGGCATAACTAACCACAGACTAAGGACACTTAAGCATTTGTATAAATTAATTATACAAATGAGTTGATGGTCATCTCTGGCATTAGAAAGTTCCTTCTGCCCTCTGCCTGGCTGGATTTTGGTTATTGTCAGTGTCTCCTGCTTCACCTTGTTCTTGTGTACTGCTGTCTGAGAAACTTTGAGCCTTGAAGCAGCCTCGTAGTGTAGCCTTCTGCCAGCAGAACCAGGATTAAACCAGGATTTAAGATTTCAGTTTTTTAAAAAGTATAAGGTGGTCTCTTAATTCTTTCCAGATCTGTGTATATGCGGTTCTTTAAAACTTTTGGCACCTTAAAAATGATTCCTGCCGTCATAACGTATCTTGTTTAATGGACACTTGGCATGTAGTGTTTAGATGTTCACCCACTGTAAGGTAGTTCATAAAACATGAGCTTTGGTGTATGATTTGTGTGATATTTCTCTATCACAGGCCACGATCACTGCAAGGTGGGTTTTATATGGTGTTGGTGCTATAATGTAAAAAATGTAAACAGGCAGGGATCTGCAAATCCGCTTTGCATGTGTTATATTGCCTTCTACCATCACTGCTCATAATCCTAGATAAACCAAGGTGTGTAAGCCAAGTTCAGACTGTGGGGTGCAATTGCTTTGGAATTAATGAATAGGAAATCATGGCTCGACGGGAAATCATGACGGTTATTGTCTATCTCTGGAAAACAAGCTGTGCATAGGATCACAAGCTGTCTGCGGTTTGGGTGGAGGCTGGTGGGAGAATGACTGGAAGGAACCAAGAGACACTTTAACGGGGCAGTTCATGAGTATTTAGAGAAGAACACAGCAAGCATTAATCTACAAAGGTCACCAAGCCCTCTCTTCTGGTCTCATCTCCTTCTTCAAATGACTAATTGTTTAATATGGTTAATTATACCCATCATCCCGGATAGGGTCACAGGGTGCTATTGTTAATTATCACACATAATTCCGCAGCATGATTTTTTCAGTGAGATTTGGCAAGGGGAATTCTGGCTCAATGTAAAGAGATGGGTGATTATGAGCTAGACAATCGTTCATCTAAAAAATTAGTGTACATTAATGTAAAAAAATCAGTATGTATCACATAATTTTATCAGTAAATATGCACATGAAATAACAGAAACACCACATGAAAAATGACTTTTAACTATGAAGTAACTAAATCACAATTATAAAAGCAGCTTCAAAGGTAAGTCATATTAGTAGCTGTGAAATAGGCCTGGCAATCACTACTTTGATATGTGAGTTTTTAGAACAACCCGAGGCAATTCACAGTGCCCCAAAGCAGCCAAAAAGGTGGTTCTTGAATTGCAGTCACAGAAACTGCAGAATTATATTTATTGTCATTGGGATTAATTTATGAACAGCAGGACGACTTCAAGATACTTCCGCGCCCTTCCCAATGTAAACATCGTTGAAGTTTTACTGGAAGTCTTGGAGGACAGAGAACGGAGTGGAATTCCACCTCCTTCATCATCCCTCAAAGAACTGGTGGCTTTTCCCTAGAAGAATGGTCCAAATTCCCACTATACATACACTGTCCTCTAACTCCATGAAGTAACTCTTATGATTTTGGCCTAAATATATTTAATAAAGTACTTGCTTCATGAACAATTTTTATTATGTGCTCATCACAGGAGTTAGCAATTGAAATTCATTTAGTGATTCGTAGTGCAAAAAGCCCTGTAATGTCAGTTTTAAGTGGTTATTTTGCATTTTGTGATTGCTACCATCTTTAATGGCAAGAATTTGGGAGCCTGTCCACTTGAAACAAGCAACTGCAAAGCCTCACAAGTATACTGGAACCAAACAACCGCTCCTCGCATTTTCCAAAAACGCAGTTAGGATGCCAGCATCAGGGATGACTGGACAAAATGAATGAGGAACTTGGTGAAGTGTTTTATTGTGTATGAGGGTTAGGGGTTTTCTTCTTTTTTCAGGGAGTAACAGGCAAATCAGAAATAAGCGGGAGAATGCTTAGTATCAGCTTCTGCTTAATCCTGCCTGGATTAGAAAGATAAGACTCCAGCTGAACTGTGTAAACGGCTCTTCAGTTGTAAACACATATTTCCCAAAGTATTTCCCCGAGCTGTATGATAGCTTAAATATGAGAAATCTGTATTTATTTTCTCATTATTACATCCACTGACACAGACGCACATGAAAGAGAAAATGAAATGCTTTAGGTTGCTACTTATGCTCTATAAAATGCTGCTTTTATTCCAATTTGAAAACTTCACATAAAATACAAGCTGAAGTTATCGGTGCCTGCAGGTTTTATACCTCACACTAATACCTGGAAAACCAAATGAGTTTAGGAGCAGCCCAGATAATCAAATTAGCAACAAATAGTAGAAGGTAGAAGGATAGCTTTAATAAACTTCAACTGACGTGGTTTGTTAAAGCAGATGCTGTGTTCCACCCGAAAATATCACATTATCTGTTTTTTATGTCCGTTTGGGTGGTAAGGCGTGTACTGTGGTGGCTCAGTGGGTAGTGCTGTAGCCCAGCACCTGTAAGGTTTGGGTACAAATCCTAGCCCTGCCTCTGTATATTGGGCTTACCTTTTCTCCCAGGCTTCACATTTGTTTTGGACTGCTGTGTATTTTAGCAAGTTGCAGAATTTCATTGGTTCAAATCCTGTGCCCAGCAGAGTGACCTCACTACTGTGGAGCGAGCTCCTTATCCCCAGTTGCTCCTGGGATGTGGGCTGATCCTGCTCTTTGATCCTCACTTGTATGTCACAAAAGCATCTGTTAAATAAATAAATGTAATGTGAAAGCCAAGCCAAAGCACATTGCTCTGATCTGCCAAAACCACATTGTACAGGTCTGTGCAGCCCAGATCAATCAGAGACTTCCATGCTTCACTTGAGTCTCCATAGGATAGCCGCTAACAATGCCGGAGGAGTCCATGCGTGTTTACAGCAATCCTGTCTGGGTCAGATTGCAATATGAGGAAGCTGGGCTACGACGAGTGGATGAAATGTATGGTGAGTTTACAATGCCTGAATAGGCCACTGAAAATGCTCTACCAGTCTACAACCACTGCAGTTTAATGTACTTGTCAAAATAACGGTGAAAACCATACCATGTGAGAGTTGCAGGCTGGTCTTGACTTTTGCCTTGACATCCTCTGTTTCAACATCTGCAAGAAGATGAACATAAATTTTGAATTCAGTCAGGAATTGTGGAGTAACTGAAAGCCTTTATTTGAAGAATTTGTACACGTTCAAAAATCAGTATTTGTTAAAGATGTGTAAGATTTTCAGCTAGGTTAAGGATCTAATTGGTTGTTTCACTTAGAAGTATCACCATTTAATTTCAAATGTGTTTTAATTTTGATGACCTTTATGGAAATGCACGTCAAGTGATTACTCTGAAGGTCACACACAAAATCACATATGTTTTGACATTTATAAATTGGTCTAAAAATGGCATCATTACTTGAATCCAAACATGCTGAGATTTTGCGATACGACAGCACTCATTTATTTAACAGGCACAGAATATAAGAGTGAGAGACCTCGGAAGGAAACTTTTGTGTACCCGAACAAAAGAGGCTAGAAAAGGATTCATATCATGCATGTCTGATTTTGCGCGGCTCGTCAACTGTGCAGCTAAAAATGTACAATAAAATGTAAGGGTTTGAAGTCGGGCTGTTTGGTTCACAGTAGAAAGGAGCTTCTGCTACTTTACAGATACTTTTGCGTTAAGTCCACAAAAACCAGGGTAACTGGCTGGGGAAAAGTGTTCTCAGTTAATTATTGTGCTTTTTATTTTAAGGCTTTTAAGTATTGCACTCTTAAGCATGGAAACTGACATGGTTTGTTAACTTTCCTATTAGAATTAATAATATAGTAAAATGCCTTATAATGCAGTACCTAATTGCAGATATAGTATATTATAAAGGCGTGCACCTTTTGTGTCAAGAAAAGTTACTTTGATTTGCTTGATCAATGATGCACAGACATGACAAACATAGGTAAAGCGGGGATCTGTCCTCAGCAGGACTGAGAGCGGCTCAGATCTTTAATCCCGGCCATGGATAAACAGCCGAAAAAGCGGAACGATCTCCCTCTGCTCACTGTAGCTCTGCATTTCGCAATTAGGTGTCCATCTCTGCAAACAAACCTGACATGGAGTCCTGAATATTCATGAGAAGCTGTTGCGTACCTGGTGCTCATCCAAGAGAGCCGGGAGGCTGTGAAAATTCCCGGGGAAAAAAGAGGCGGTGGCTGGCTCGCCGGGACCCAGAGGAGGGCCGACGTGTGGCGGAGTGCCTTGGCTGGCGGAGCCGCTTTCCAGGGGGTGCCATAATCCGAGCGGCAGTGGCACATTTGGCGGATGGCTGCCGTGCCGTTTCTGCAGACGCCTTTGCTTAATTGCTATTACCAAGATTAGTGGTGCAATCTGCACCATTGCGTGATCCTTATTTATGGAAAAAGGCACTGCAAATCTCTGTCTCTTAACTGTTTTGCTAAGGGAAAAAAGGGGGGAAGCAAACACAGATGGACATATTGTCATTTACACTGATCAGTATGATCCTAATATTGGCATTTCAATAGTAAGTTAAAATGTGTGATTTTAAAGATATATACTTTTATATACTGGTTTTACTATGTGCCTTCATTTAAAAAAATGAAAAAACTCAGCATCTATTAAAATATTATTCTGAAATCCTTTTGTGTTTGATTCAGCTCAATAAAATGAATTACCCTGTGTATTGCACTATTGCCCTTATGCCCATTGGTACAAGTTGAGTTGTGCTACATACAGAATAATTTAAGACAGCTGGAGTCTTAGCAATGCACTCTAATCTTTGTTTTTCACCGCATTTGGCCCTAAGCACCCTGATGCATTTTCGCCCTGTGGAGGCTAGTGTCTGTGGACAGCCGACGCTTATTCTGTGCATTACCATTCTGACTGGCTGTCCTTGCTGGGCACTAGAAACAGATCAGACTGTGTAATCGCTACCTGGGGATTTTATGTCAAGGATAAAATCACCAGCAAACACCTACTGCACCACCTGCTACCAAGAGCTCCCAAGAAAACTCCTGACGAGTCGCTTGCATAAAAATAATAAGGTTTTGTGTCTGCATCAGCTTGTGTCAAACCAAATTAGTTAAACAACCAAAAAGTGGAAAAATAATAACTTAGTGAGGGCAAAGACATCCAGTGAGCTTTCACCTTGAAAGTGTCAAAACCCCCAAACAATCAGTGTTTTCCCATCTGCCCCATGACGGCATCTCCAAATGAGGCTGGTGGGTGGAGCCTCCTCCTTGAGCCTAAATGGTGATGGTTCTACAAGAGGTATGAGCACTGCAGTTAGGTAAGGCGTAAACTCCATTCCAAACCCATGCTAAGTGCCACATCATGAATAGCCGAAACCGACGCCAGTTAATAGAATAGTGATACTCTGGGTAGTTTTCACATCTCACTTTCTTTGCGAGATGCATACGTACGTTGGAATTAGGGTGACAGCAAGTTTTGGGGTGAGAACACAGATCGGCTGAGGATAAGGGCTTTGCTCAAGGGCCCAATGGTGATTCTATACTACTCTGCAACCCACAGGGTTTGAACCCATGATGTTCTGTGTAGGTGTCCTAACCTGCTGAGCTACACACCACTCATGAAAAGGGATATTTTTTGTACATTACTTTATTTGTACATTCCTTTATAAATCTTTACTTCAGTTCTAGTATTTTACTATTTATTTAATCTATTTATTGCTCAGTAGCATGCTGCATGCACCGACACCTGAGAAACTGTGTTTCATTCGAATCATGTCAAGTGGTTGGAATGATAATAAAGCTGATTCTTATTCTGATTCTGATATAAAACAACACTGGAGTTCCGCTTCTTGTTTTTAGTATTCTCTTAAGATTGCAGGTAGTTTGGTAGCTTAGTGGATATCACACCAGCCTGTAATGTTGTGGATTTGATTCCCCTGCTGTGTGTGTGGAATCTGCATATTCTCCCTGCTTTTTTGGCTACTACGGTTATTTCCTACAGTTCAAAAATAAACATTTAGCTGATTTTGCATCACACTGTGTGCCCATAGTGTGTGATTGTGTTTGAATGTGTGCCTTGTGATGGACTGGCATCCCACCCAGGGTCCCTGTGCCCTGTGATGGAGTGGCATCCCACCCAGGGTGTCCCCTGCCTTCTGCCCTCTGTTTTCTGGGATAAGCTCCAGACTCACTGCAACCCACTGTGGGATAAGCAGTCATGGAAATGGATGGATGTTAGGCTTCATTGACAGTGACATGGACAGTGTGTTTGTGAATGCAGTTTACTCGTTACCATGGAAATATCGCAGTATTTCCAGCTGATTGTTCAAACAGCTCACCTGACTGCTTTAGTTTGGATATAAATGGGTAGAGATACAGGTACAGATTTGGCTGAAGTGTAGATTTTAGCAAATCTGAACATCCCGAGGTGTAAAAATTCTGTCTGTTTAGCAGGCACGGGTTGGGGGGGGGGGGGGGCTGAGCACCTGGCCCTTTTGTCATGGGAGATTCTGAGTCCTAAGTGCCCCCCCCCAGTTAGCAAATTTTGACAAGTGTCAATTTTCAACTGCCGACGATCACGTTAAAAAAATTCACCACGGGGCGTCCGGCCCCCCACCACCGCAGCAATGAATTTTACTGCCCACGAGCACCTGCCTCTCGAAAAGTCTCTGCATGGCCCTATTGTTAAGGACAGTTAAACTAGTACAGAGACAATCATACATCTGACTTTTTAATCCCATTAAATATTAGTTTTGACTGTGCATTTAAGAATATACTTTCCATAGAAGCATTTAGTCACTGATTAAATAAAAATTCCAGGGTGATGTTTATAACAGCAATGTATGTGGTGACTCCTTAATGAATCACTTCCCTTCATTTTAGTAAATGCAGATGACTCAACACTGCACAGTACAGGTGCATCCTTCTGCAAATTTATGTGCAATGCAACTATTTAACTTTATCAGCATGATGAGAAGCCTACATAATGTCTTACGGGATCTGGAAGATGTTAAAATATTTTTATGTGCCACATGTTTGGGAAGAACAAATGTATATTGGCTTCCAGCTTCAGTTACTATACATGCTTATTGAGTTATACATACTGTGTATTGATCCATTTTCCATGGCTGGATCACAGCAAACCTGGAGCCTGTCCCAGGAAGCACTGGCCAGGAGGCAGGGGTCAGCGTGGCTGGGGCGCCAGTCCATCACAGTCTTACATACAATCACACAGCACAGGAAAGGAGGCACAGAACCAGGGTTGGCAATCAAACCCACAAGTGTGAAGCCACTAATACACTGTGCTACATGCGTGCCGTATATTAGCATAAAAGTAATTATCACAGAAAAGTTTTGTTTTACTCAGAACCCCAATGGTTATGGCATTATCTAAGTGTAGGAGGTGAAACTGTCTGACTAAAGCTGCAGAGGCAGCAGAGTCTGTACAGAGATGGTGTTGGCCATTAATGCACGGCTAAACCCTCTTCCCAGACCCAAGTTTACCCCCATTAAAGGGAGCTGCCTCTGCTGGAGGAGGAGAAAGGGCATTCCTCCAGATGGCAGTATGAGGCAACAGCGGGAGGCACCGTGTGTTCAAGACGCCCCCTTCCCCCCCATGCGGCAAGCATCTGGAAGGTGCTGCCTTGTTACCACTCTCTTCCGGTTGTGCTGCCGAGGTCCAAATGGGCTTTGTGTTCTAACATGGTTCTGCTTCTGTAATAGTGACTGCAGAATGCTGTTTCCCCAGTGCTGGGTGACAGAACAATCCAGAAAACCAAACCAACCTAACCTGAAGCCTTTGTGAGCTGTGTAGGGTTATAATGTATCTTGTCTTCCTTCATCTGCTCCAGTGCACATTTTAAAAAATTTAAACCTGAATATCATTCGGTTCTTCAAGTCATATTAACTGTAACCTTGTGTCTGATAAGACTAGATGGGACCACACAAAGTGTCACATTTAAAAAAAGAAACATAATTCTGAAAGATTTTAGATATCAATCATGCAAAGAACAAATTTATTTTCAGGTACCCTGTCCTAAGCTGAAGACTTTGATTTTTGCATAGAAAATCTAAATCAATTTACCCCGCAAGGCTGTAGCTACACTTCGCCACTGTCTGGAAGCTTCCTATAACCATGTATGACTATAAACTGCCCCACTGAGACTGTTACCTGTATTAGAAACACCTCATGAGGAGAACCTCCCTGATTGCAACATCTGTCCCAAATATTCACAAAGAAGTATCTGTATTTAGCAAAGGTAATGTCAAAAAATAAAAAGGGATCTGAAACAATGGGCCATTAACTTTAAAGACCACCCTTGAGAATAAATTAATCACTGATAATAACTGATATTCTTGGCTTGGCCATAAGATGATAAGAAGATGTACCACTTACCAAGATGATATACCACTTAAATCCACCCCATCTGGGTGCTCTCTGGCTCAAAGTAGTAGTTTTGGGGCTGGTTTTATTTTGTCTGACAGCTATTCCTATTTAAATCTTTCCTGAATGTTAATATCTGTAGACTACCTTGGCTAGGAGTCTCTCACTGATTTTAATGTAAAATACACTTTGCTTTTCCAACACTGCCTTGTGTGGTTTTATCCAAAACACATGTGTACTCATGCCATACTCATACCATATTCATACCATATTCATACCATATTCATACCATACTCATACCATATTCATACCATACTCATGCCATATTCATACCACATTCATGCCATACTCCTCCTGAGAAATTTACTTAAGTGCTTCATTTTGCCGTCCAGTAACAAAACTTCTCGTCACCACTTTCAAAATACAGATAATTTAGTCATTTATGCTAGAAACTGTGAACTTCAACAATCTTTATAACCTGGTTGTTCTAAAGCCATAGGCTTTACTGAAGCATGCCCAGCATTCGCCAGACAAGGAGATGCATTTTATCTGTTTTTAGAACCATTTTTAATATAATAATGTGCAATTCTGTAGCTGCTGGATAACATGTGACACACAGCTTTCTGCAAATGAAAAATCCATTTAGTACCATTAAACAAAAGCAAACAACATATCACAACATGATTGGCTCATGAAGTAACGTTAAGGTGTTCCTCTTCCTTTATGAATTACAAATATCTTTCTTCACGTGCAGGGTCAATGTCACTTCCAAGCTTAATAGAAGAGCAACAAAAATACTCTTAGTTAATTAGCAGCTAATCAGCTGCCTACATGTTCTCATTTTGGGGCAGTAATGATTTCACGATCACATTAACATGTTTTAATAAAGACATTGAAATCTTTGGCAGTGGAAATTTTACATCTCACAGATCACTTTCCCTCTTCACCCTCCCATTTACACTCACTGCACTAATTATTTCAATACTGTGCATCGAAATCTACATGATCTATCTCATGGGTAGCTGTGAGGATATTTTAATACAAATAGACTAGTAACCTGAGGATGGTCCTTGATGAGGAAAAAAGCGGTGCTCACAAGTCTCCACCCACTAGACCCCACTGCTGCAAACATCTTTAGGTTTCCATTGCCACAATAATGCTCCCTGTAGTGAGTGATAACAGTCTGTGTGAACAGCTTATGAGTCAATGTCAAGTCATCTTAACATATTCCTGCTACTGCTAAAGATGAGATCTCTGTTCTTCTGCTTTTGGACTTAATAATTGCACTACCATTGTCACCATAAAGGCCACCACTGAAGAGGTGGCCGGAAGGCACTAGCACATGTACTGCAGTACCACATAGTCAGTTCCATTCCACCCCATACAGACCAGTGCTGATCTAGACCAAGTAAATAAATATGACACTAATGACAATGTACTTTATTAAATCCAGCTCTGGATCTCACAAGAGCATTACAACTCAGTGAATTATGGATGATATTCTCATGTCTTCAGATATATTCAGATGGCTGGTTCTCCTTTTATGGCACCAGAGTTTATGGTAGTTGACCCCTGTGTTAGCATTGCCTCAAAGTGTAACCTTGTGGTACTAGGTCACTAAGTGTAAGTAGGAGACCAGACTATGCCACCTAAGGCCCTGCCCCTTAAGATGTATGAATACTGTTACCCTCAGGATTCCCGCAGGCACAGCTACGTTGCATAAACGACACAGAGACTCATATCCCAGTAACTGGGCAATGTTTATTAACACAATAAAGCCTTTAAAAGACCATAAATAGCATAAATTAACAAAATATCAAAATATGGTTAAAACCACAGATCATACGCCAGGAAGGTAAGGTTCGGTTACAAAACCCAGAATACTGGCAGTCCAATTCTGTTCTATAAGACAATATGCGAGTGGTTACCTGGAGAAAGAAGGAAGGGAAGTACACCACAGCAAACACACCAAGAGCTCAAGTATCGAGGTGATATAATCACTAACACACACACACGCAGAGTCACACAGCAAGCCACAACATAGGGTGAGTGCCCATTGATTCACACCTTGATCACTCCATGCAGTTCAGAAAAGGCCACACCAAACACCCCCAAATCACCAGCACCATGTTCTCCAGCTCTATAGATGGAAAGAGGATAACGGATAACTAAATGCCCTCAGTGCTCATGCCAATTAGACCAGCCAGTACTCAACAGCTAAAAGTAGTAGTTGCCACTCACTTGTTCACAACAACCACAAACAACATACCAAAAACAAGCCACATCACCTTATCGCAAACAGAAGAGAGAAAAAAAATAAATAAAAGAAATATACAGGCAAAACAGCAATGGCACCTCCTGGGCTTCAGTATAAACCCAGACACATAACCCCTTCAGCCTGACAAGTCCTGCAGTCCAGCACAGCAGAACCAGCAGCTCACAAAGATCCCCATCTATTAAACGAATGCCAGAAGAACACTGGACCAAGCCCCCTACCACCGGCTTCCCACGGCTTTTATCCTCAACGATACCAACCAGTATAATTGCGTGAGCAGAATCAGCTGTGCAATACCAGAAACAAATTTACGTAGGTTAACATGGTAACCGCGTAAACAATCTACCTACGTGCCGTAGCCCCACGCATAACCCGCACAATACAAGAAGCTTAGCCTTACGGAACGCTATGTATCGCAGCCCAACACATGACCTGTGAGTGACGTAGCTCGCGTCACTCACCAGTTACAAAAGGAACATACAGGTGATGAACTGAGCCATAAAAACATGTAGTTGTGTTTTACATTAATAAAATTAGTATTACCGGGGATTTGCCTCTTCTTGATTTTAGTTCTCATGTTCCCATATTCAGAGCTACTGCTTTTTGTTTTTACTTAGTGAAGTCTGCTCCTCCATTTCTACTATAAAAATACAGTCTACTTAATAACTGCAATACACCACCATTTTTTAAGTGGCAAAAACACCTGAAAGAGGCGGCATGATGTCTCACACCTTCAAAAGTAGGGTTTTCGAATGCCCTTCTTGTGGTTGGTGGGTTTCCTCTGGATACAGCCCTAAGACCATCATTTAGGCTAACTGGCATCTTTAAATTGTCCAGAGTGTGTCAGTGTCTGTGCCCTGTGATGGACTGTAAGCCATATGGGGTGTGCCCAGCCTTGTGCCTAGTGGTGACTGGGATAGGCTCCAGGCCCCCGGCCCTGTTCAGAATAAGCAGTCAGGAGATGGATGGGTGAAATACACATTTATACTTTAAAGATATTCAAGGATATGTTTTTTGGACTTGTATCATTTTGTGAACATTTTTATTCAAAGAAATTACAGTGATTTATAGGGCTGTGTTCATACTCTGATCCAAGGCAAAATGAAACATAATACAAAAGAAAGAACATGATGATATTTATGTATGCTTTGAAATATTGAAACAGCAACCTGTAACAAAATAACTCAGAACAGGTCTTTATCCAGAATAAAGTTTTTTTTCCTTGCATAAAGCAGGAATTTGAATCTGAAGCAATTCAGTTCCCTTTTTGATTTAGACCTTTGTTTCACAAATGTCATTTCTTATCCCATATACAACCTGCTCTGCAATTTTCAGCTGGCTCTTGTAAACCCCCCTCTGCACCATCACCCAGTCTTCTTTGACTAGAGAATGAACCAGCAGTTCATTCAGCTGACTACCAGTGAAGTCCGGCTCTTCATAAGTGTCCTGGGCTGGTTATACACTGGCCCCCAGACGACTCCAAATGCTTCGGCAGATGGCTTCATTGTGCACTAATTACTGGCTGAATAGATTGTACTGTCTGCAGGAACCGGAAAGGTGTCCAGCTGATGAGACACAGAAAAGGCATGCCGGTGAATAAAAATGCAAGCTTACTCTGAGTGCGCCCAGTTTTTGCACCTCCCTATCTTCTCAGCTTCATTTTGAATGTTCATGCATGAATGCACCAAGGATTCCATGGTTCAGCTTTTTTTTTAAAAAACAACTCATGCATATATGTGCTTTCCACTGCATTTGTCAAAATGAATAAAATTGCACCCAGAAGCTTTTTTTTTTCTCAACTGCATTTATCCCAAATGTTACATCGTGACAGGGGGCAGCTAATTCAGCACCCGGGGAGCAGCGCTTGGGGGCAGTACCTTGCTCAGGGTACCTCAGTGGTGCCTTGCTGGTCAAGGATTTGAACCAGGAATCTTTCAATTACAAGTGCGCTTCCCTAACCAGTAAGATACTGCTGCCCTTTGCTCATTTTGCTCTCCTTCTGTTGCATAAAAACTTGCGGCTAGGTGAATTGGTAACTTTAAATTGATCATTACGTATGTGTACCCTGTGATGGACAGGCATCCTGACTGGGGTGTTCTGTGTCCTGTGAGGGACGTCTATCCTGACCAGGGTGTCCTCTGTCCTTTGCCCTGTGATGTACGGGCATCCTGTCTGGGGTGTCCTGTGCCCTCTGATGGACAGGCATCCTGACCGGGGTGTCCTCTGCCTTGTGCCCTGTACTGTCCTTAATAAGCAGTTGGAAGATGCATGCCTGTATGGGCTGGCATGAATTGAAGGGAAACATATCATCCTAACATAGGTGTATCCTTCCTTTAGTACAACCACAAATCAGAAAAATTTGGAATGGTATGGAATATACAAATACAAAAAAGATTCTGAAATTTACTTTTATTTCACTGCAGACAATATGAAGCCAAGAAATTTCATGTTTTGTCTGGTCAACTTCATTTCATTTGTTAATATACATCCATTTCTGTATTTCAGGCCCGCAACACATCCCAAAAAAAGTTGGCATGGTAAAGCAATCACCACTTTGTAATGTTGTCATTCCATCTCACAACACTTATAAGATGCTTTGGCACAGAAGATAACAAGCGATGAAACGTTTCAGGTGCTATTTTGTCCTGTTTTTCCTGTAAACATGTTTTAAGGTGTACGACAGTATGGGGTTGCTGTTGTCGCATTTCCTGTTTCTAAATTCTCCACACATTCTCTACTGGGCACAGGTCAGGACTGCAGGCAGGCCAGTCCAGCACCTGCAACCTCTCCTGCAGCCATGCCTTTGTAAAGTGTGCAGAATGTGGTTTTACATTGTCTTATTGAAAAATACATGGAAAAGATGTCGTCTTGATGGTAGCTCTAAATGTGTTGCCCTAAAATCTCAATGTACTTTTCGGCATTAATGGTGCCATCACAGAAGTGTAGATTATCTTTGCCAAGGGCACTGATACTACCCCAGGCCATAATAGATCCTGGCTTTTGGACTTGTTGCTGGTCCTTGGGTGGTCCTTTTCATCTGGGTGGTCCTTTTTATCTGGGTGGCATCCATTTCTTCCAAAAAAGATCTGGGATACTGATTCGTCTGACCACAATACACGTTTCCATTGTGTAATGGTCCATCCCAGGTGCCTCCGAGCCCAGAGAAGTCGATGTCGCTTCTTGACATGGTTAACATAAGGCTTCTATTTTGTAGAGTAAAGTTTTAAGTGGCATTCATGAATGCAACTCTGTATTGTAGTGCTTGACAAAGGTTTGTTAAAGTAATCCCTTGCCCATATGGTTGTATGTATCTTGATGCAGTGCCGTCTGAGGGATCGGCAGTCACAATTATTAAGCTTAGGCTTGCATCCTTGCCCTTTATGCACTGAAATTCCTCCAGATTCCTTGAATCATTTAATAATATTATGCACTGTAGGGGGAGAAATATGGAAATCCTTTACAATCTTTCATTGAGGAACATTGTTTTTGAATATTTCAATAATTTTCTCACACATTTGTTGACAAACTGGAGATCCTCTGTATACCTTTGCTCCTCAAAGACTCAAACTTTCATGGATCCTGCTTTTGTACCAAACCATGATTACAATCACCTGTTGACATGACCTGTTGGAAATCACATCATTATTTAATATTTTTACCCCATTACTAGACCTAAATTGCCCTCGTTCCAACTTTTTTTGGGATGTGTTGCAGGCCTGAAATGCAGGAATGGATGTATATTAAAAAATGAAATGAAGTCGTCTAGACAAAACATGAAATATCTTGGGTTCAAACTGTCTGCAATGAAATAAAAGTGAAAGTGAATTTCAGAATCACTGTGTTTTTTTTATTTGCATTTCCCATACCCTCCCATTTTTTTCTGATTTGGGGCAGTAGTCAATATTACAAACACGATAATTCTCTAGTGCCTAATTCCTCTAAGACTTATAATAATGCAGGTATTTAGCTAAAGGACCTAGTAGAAAAAAATACTAAAATGTGCTTGTTTCATTGACATAATTAGCAACATGTCATAATGTGAAATGAATCATTTGTTGCCATTTTGAAAGCAAGCAAAACTTCTGTAATTGTGTTTATTTATTTGTATGTGGGTATATATGTATAATAATAAGTCCAAATAATTTATTATGAAGCATAATTATTAAAATCATTTACACTTTTTATTACAAAAATTAAAAATGTAAAGACCTACAAAACCAATGCAAGTCAGAATGTATAAAAACAAATAGACCTTTAAAATGATCTTTACTTTTTTTATCAAAATTAAATGCATGAATGAATTATATAAGTAAAACTGAAATTGTCAGTATTGGTGGCAATTGTGCCGATTAGTGCATGAGGACATTTTGTCTCAGGTAATGGAAGTGCTGATCCTCACTAGCATAATGTCTGTGGCAGAAGTACAGTTGGTTCAAGACACACTTCCAGGTACATTTTAAGAAAATGTAAAATAAAATAATAACTTCTCATCAGTTTCACTGCTGCCAAGCCAACAACCACTTCTCTGTCTTGCATCAGGCTTCACCTCCCACCCCTTGGCAACCAAATTAATCAGGGTAATGTAATTAGAATTTCCCATCATCAATGGCAATTTTGCAGGATGCTCATCCTTTCAACAGCTGAGTGCGGCTGACTTTTAAGGTTGACCAAGTAGCATGTCATCACAAATGGCAATAAGGTAAATGAATAATTCCAGTGCTCTCATCCCAACCCTGCCGCAGCATTCAACCGAGGCTTTTGGAAGCTGCAGTGTGTGTCCTGCATGCTCAGGTATTTCCTGCTAGGAATTTTGGAGAGTTATCTAGTTCAGGTCATTGCTATTTTGTTTGGCTGTGAAAACAGCATAGAATCAGAACCAGCAACCTAGGAAGTGCTTATGCTGTTCAGTCATTCAGTCTACGAATTTGTTTTGCAAAAAATAGGATACTGAGTTCTCTTTCTAAGAAAGTGTAAAATAAAAGAGTAAGGCGTGCTCAGGCCGGGGTCGGCTCTTCTTTGATCTCTGCCAGTCTAGTAGCTGCCACTGCGTGAGTATGGATGACTGAGCCAGGGAAAGTACTACTGCTCAGCAGGAGACAGAGGATGCCCGACTGTGCGAGGGCTCCATGTCACAGGGGTCATAGGATGCATGACTGTGCGAGGGCTCTGTGTCACGGGGGACAGGGGATGCACGACTGTGTGTGGGCTCCTTGTCACAGGGGACAGGGGTTGCACGACTGTGCGAGGGCCCCATGACACAGGGCTCACATCGGCATGACGGAGAGCCTTATCTCTAGGTCAAAGGTCATGAAATTGACATTAATTCTTCTCTGGATTCATCTGACTTTAAAGTATGTTGGTTCTCCATTATTTAAAAGAGCTTAAAGCTTTAATTAGACATGTACCATCCAGTCTGTCGATACTAGGGACATCAGGGCTACAATACTTGTATTAGCTGGTAACTCCTGCTAATGATGCTATTTTTTGACATCTGTCTCGATCCAGAAAATGGTTGATCCATTGGGTCTTTTTACCTCTCATTTTCCATTGCATCAGCACTAGCAGGCAGGCATGCAAATTTTGTTTGTGGGCAATCTTGGTCTCAAATGCACCTGCAGGTCCTGAGGGAGAAATCCAGATGTAAGTTGCTGTTAAGTGCCCTGGCTTAGTGGACCTAATATCCGAATTAATATCTGCATACGTTGTAGTCAGGTTTCCATGGAGAGGTGGCAGAGATGTGGCTACTCATAGTGATGGAAGTACATGCAAATCAGTCTGTTAGTGTTATTACTGTTCTTATTATGTTTTTTCTGATGTTTATCAAACAGATTGAGAAAACCTAAAAGAAATCAAATGTATCTGCTGTCATGGTCAACTAAAATTAAAATGCCAAAACAATTGTTGGGAAGTTCATAAAATCTTGAGCATTCTTTAATGTATGCAATTTTTACTTCAAGACTGTACAGATCTATACAAACACAGACACTCTGATGTCCTAAAAGGAGAGCCAGTCATCTGAATATATCTGAAGACTTCAGAATGCACATACTTTCATATTTTTGTGGGACTGTCCATTCATTTCTATGAGAGAAACCCTAATCCATCAATGATAACTTAACCCCAACCCAACGCAACCCTAACCTTAGCCATAACAACATCTTTAATTTATTGACTGCAGTCAAAGATTTTTATAAAATTGAGCTTCCCGTTGCGAGGACCGAAAAAATGGTCCCTGCAACGTTTTTATCACATTGTGGAGACATTTGGTTTCCACAATATAATATGTACATTACCCCCCTCCCCACATGCACGCAGGCACACACACACACACACACACACACACACACAATAAATCAAATGCATACATAAGTCAAATCAATGAAATCAACTACCAATCAAAAGATGCTATAAAATCATACACAGTACTCTTTTATCTATTCTCCAATCAGTTATTAGATAGACACTGATGGTAGTGTACTTCATAATGGGTGAAGTTACATTCTGTTGTTCTAAGTATCCACTAGAGGGAGTTTTGAGGTCGGATTTTAAGAAAAACAACTCTAATGAATGCGTTATTATTTTCACCATGTAAAATCTGACCCTCAATATGAGAAAATAACTACAATTAATTTTCTAAATAAACATGCTTGGGTGAATGTCATAAATAAAATGAATGTCATAAATTTGGAAAACACCAAAACCTATTTTTCAAGCATTTCCAGGTTTATAAATCCTAATTAAAATTTCAAAACAGCAAGACAAAAATTAAAACTCGAATTAATATAATATTTAATATGTGCCAATTTTACAAGCTGTGCATTGCAGAAGTTAATTTGCCTGATAGATGTGGAATTATAAAATTTATTAGACTGTAAATACTTGCCAAATAATGAGCTTTGGTTTACAGATGTATGTTTTGTTTGTCTTGCATTTTGTTAAATAATGTCTGACCAGAATGTCTTCTTCACTTACATCCAGTTTCAGAGAAAAGCTCAGAATATAATTTATTCAGAGAGACAGGTTGCAGTTGTATGTGGGTGGATACGTAAGTGTTTGCTCTGAGTGTGACTAGCTCAGTCAATCATTTTGGCATTTACCAATAACTCTGGCAAGCATAAATTCCATGGAAACATGTACTTTGTCACCATTTTCTGTTGTGTACTTTAATGTCAAAGATTTGTTAATTTCTTATGAAGTATTATAAGCTATTCAGTCGCTTGCATGAACAATTAATGTGAAACATTAATGAGAAATTAAATGTCAGCAAATTTATTGTTAAAAATTCAAGAAATACATTTTTATGTACTTGGAAAGAATGGCAAAAGCCTATATGATAAGATCTAGCCCAAAATTTTATCCAAAAAGATTTTGTGATAAACTGAAGAATGTGTATGGAACCAGATTAAAATTCTGTGTAAAATCGACTATATGTATAAAATGGTCACACCACCCTCTAAAATTAGCAGGCAAGCAAACAAAGACACAGTAAGTCCAGATCTGACCTGGAAGAGATGTACAGTGGCAGCAGCTATGAGATCAGCAGCATCCTGTCCAGTAAAGCTTGTGCAAACATGGCAGACATGAAGCAGCTGGCACATTGAGGCTCTGGGAGCTCCAGGGATGCGGGGCTGAGCAGTGCTGAAGCTGGACAATGAATAGCAAAAAGCCATCAGCTCGACAAACTGCTTGGAATTTCATATCCCAATATCTTTGCAAGAGGACGAAGGTCCAAGTCTTTTGAGTCCTGGTGCTTCCTGTCTTGCTGTATGGCTGTGAGACATGGACGCTGTCCAGTGACCTGAGACAAAGACTGGGCTCCTGAGATCGGTACTGTGTCTCTTCGGAAAATCCTTGGGTACCGCCGGTTTGACTTTGTGTGGAATGAGCGGTTGTTAGAGGAGTCCTGAATGAGGGACATTATCTGCATTGTGAGGGAGGGTCAGTTACGGCACTACGGCCATGTGGCATGGTTCCCTGAGGGTGATCCGGCTCGCAGGATCCTCATTGCTGAGGACCTGAGTGGCTGGACCAGGCCAAGGGGACGCCCACGTAACACCTGGCTAAGGCAGATGGATGCTCACTTCCGGAGGGTGGGACTGGTCCGTGTGTCTGCCTGGGGGATCGCCAGCTGAGATCCCAAGGAGTTTCGCCGTGTGGTGGCAACGCGCTGCATCAGCGTATGCCCCCCAACCTGACGTGACCTTACCTGATAGAATACAAACATTATTACTTTGTCATGACAGAAATATGATATTTTTGGCATGAGAGTAGCATGATATTTCTAAGAAAATTCATCCATTCATCCATGCATCCTTCCAGCCACTTATTCTGGTCAGTGTTGTGGGCGACCTGGGGTCTTAGGTCAGGCATCAGAGAGCACAGGGCTGGGGTACAGCCTGGACGGGATGCCAGTCCATCGCGGGGCACAGGGCTGGGGTACAGTCTGGATGGGATGCCAGTCCATTTCAAGGCATATACATACAACTTCTGAAGATAGTCATAATATTTATAACATGGTATCTTTCCTGTGGTGGAACAATGGAAATTGTAGATATCCCTGTACTTAATGTTATACATTAACTGCCAGCAAATCCAGGATGTTCCCAGCCTTCTGCCTTAGGCTCCAGGCTCACTCTGACCTTTATACTGGAAAAGCAGTTCTACAAGATATATGGATGGATGATATTGTGCAGTTTATTGCATTTACAGTTAAAGAAGGCATTATAGGTCTGCAAAGACAAGAACCATTATCTGTCAAAATATTTGTCCTTGATGGTTTTTTGAGTTTCGCTAAATTTTTCACATTTTTCATTGCATTAGTGTAACCTGATTTTAAGCTTGTTACTGTATTACTCTTACCGTTTTGTTTGGAATGATACTGCCATGAATTACTTGTGAGATATTTCAGTTCTCCTTTGTCTTTCATGCATGATTAACATTTTTCTCCACTTCACTGGTTTTCTGCTCAGTCTATTTTATAATTTTTTTTCTTTCAGTCTTAATTTTCTTCTTGTCATAAAATCATAATTCTGATTTTGAGGCAAAAATAATTATCGTTATTTACCAGTATAGTTACAATACTTATTCCTAGGCATCAAGGTTTTGTTTTGTCTATGTTGTGAAGGTGTTGAGTACCAAGAAGAAATCCTTAGGTGCAGTTCTTTGTTCTATTTCCAATCAAAACAGGTTGTCTGCTAAGGGCATGCGAGGATGAGGGTGTCCAAGATTGTGGTTTATTTAAATACACGCATATCCATGCCACTCATTGACTTAACAGCAAATTATACCCAATACATACGTACAAAATTAATTTATGTATGGGTTCTGTGCCAAACAGAGAAAAAGAAAAGAAAGCAGAATTTTCACATATTGAACACAATAACTCATATAATGATAATCAACAATATACTAATGAACTAATGACAATAACATGGACACAGCTGTAACAACGCTTGTAAACATTATGGGAAATTATATAATAATACCTGCTGCAATAGTCAAGCAGTTACATTATAAACAAGATACTGTCACTTTAAGGCCATATGTAAATCAGGCGGTAGTGTTATTTGAATGGTAAAACGCATATCAGAATACGAGAAAAACTAGCACAAGATTAAGTCACAAGCATAAAGTAATAATTCCTGCTGCCAGATGCGACAATAAAGTATTAAACTGAGAGTACACAAACAGCACAAGTGAACTAAGCATGAATAATATGAAACAAATTAGCAGAAATGCTCGAGACACATTTGACTCATAAATAACGTCACTGCTAAATGTTCAAATGTAAAGTGTATACAAGGCTATTTTAGATAATAACAGCACCATATTAACCATGACACTCACTGTCCCATTGACACACATGAACTGAGTCGCGATGACGTAATCCTGCCAGCGACTACAAAGACAAGTTCACCACACTTTGTCTGAAAACTTTTCACCAAGTGATTTAGTATCTGCTAAACAGAAGGACTGAACAAATTGCATTAAATAAAATCTAATGAATGGATATATGGCCATACGCATCTGCTAATTGTCTGTTAGGTAATACTGTGATTTTAATAAGAAACTTAATAAGAAACAGTTCAAGAGCTTCCAGCAATATGTATGTTCACTAGAGCTTGTCCATTAAATGAGGAAAAGAAAATATTTAGAGGTAAGTTGCTGACCTTTTTATTAGCTGCCCCCTACTATGTGGGAAAAAATGGTACCCATTGATTGAAGGCTAGTTTGGAGTTTCCTGTGGTAGTGCTAGAAGTCTGATGAGCTGGGAAACTGGTTGTGTATATGTCCTATCCCTGACTAACCTGCACAGTTTGTACCTTGCAATCTGTGAACAGATCAGAGGGCACATGGGAGTTTGATTATCTTGATGATTGCGTCCGGGGGTAAGTTAGTTATACTGGGACCGGGCCTGAGGATTAGGCAAATAATTCCTAATGAAATGAACCTAGAACTGATCAGCTAGGACATGACTGTATCTTCATCTGCAGTGCCTGAAGATTTCTGTCTTTAGGCAGATGACCTGCAGGGTTGATAAATCGGCCTGCCCCATCAGCAGGGTATTAGGAGTGACTGGATTCACATCTGCTTGATGGAGACAAATCCAAGGGGGTTTGAATTGATTATGTCTTCCACTTCAATAGGTGTGGTCTTCAAAACCTCCTCAGTGGTGGTCTGAGCTCCTAAAGTGTAAAGGTCAGGTTTGATAGAACAGATCTCTCGCTCTCAAGAATCATCAAAATATTTAGCATTAGGAAGATTAAAAAGGAAGTAAAGCTGCTTGCTAGACAGCTGTGCCTGCAGAGTTGATTCAAGGACACTGAAAGCTTCCAGTGGTGTAGAACTGCTTCCTTTAGGGTGTGTTCACACTAGTCGATCCGTACTGTTTGACCTCCAAAGTCCAGTTCATTTGACTAGTGTGATCTCTCCATACCGGGCTGGGGCGTGGTATACATATCCGTGACCTGGCCTGCTTGGAGAGCTGGGCCAGAGCATGATTAGGGTTGTGCCCGAATTCAGGTGCTGCAACCTTCTAGGGCTGCATCTGAAGACCGAATGTGTCACAGCAGTGCAACAAGCTGTCCCATTTCAAAGGCTCCATCAAAAGCAGCATCTGAAATGCTAAGATTGCAAGATTCATTTTGTGAACCTTCCAAGGACGCAGCCTACAAAGGCTACATAGACCGCATCCTTTGAAGGATGCAGCCCTGAATTCGGTCACAGCCTAGTCAGACTTAGGCACGGTACGGATGTGTTGTGATCGCTAACCGTGCCCAAGTATGGAACAGACATGATGTCAATGATTCAACTGACACACGTATGCGCACATGTACACTATACATCAAACGAACCTGGAAGAGTTGGATCAGGTTGACCGTACAGTTTGCAATGTTTTTTTGTTGTCTGCAGAACTGTGTTGCAAAAACACAGTCTGTAAGGAGAGTATTAGGGGCTAGTATGGGAGAGAGGGATTAGTATGGATACGATTCATTAAATGGTTTTTGAGAGGGCGCTGTGCTGATGAATAAAGGAAAAACGAACAAGCACACAAAACTGGAAAAACGTATTTCTTCCATGATCAAACTCATCACCATTACTCTCCACCATAAAAAAATTATGAACAGATAATAGAAGCGTCTATAAAGGTTACAGCAGTTTCTTCTGCTTTCTTCCATTCATCTGCTCAATAAACATAAAAAAATCTTCCCGCTCAGTACATTATGCTTGATTATCTAACTGCTTAAATCATAGTGTAGCATAACATAGGTAGTTTGATGATGTTAACGTAGACCGCTTGTTATAAGATCTTGCTATATTATAAGGATTCCTTACATAAATCACTGACTTGAAGCTACAGTAGGGAGATTATATTTAACTAGTTGACATAGCATGATGACAAGCTGACATCGGCTATAATTGAGTTTCGGCAGTGGTTCAGACATATTGAGTCCATGGTTCTGATTTGATGATTAGCGATATATAGAATTAGCAATGTCTGTGATAGTATAATTAATACCAGTATTAAACAAACGCAACACCGAACTTCTTTCAACAATGAGGCACCATGGTACCTTTCCAGTATTGGTATCCTACCCTAGTCTACAAAAACTCTGAGATATTTGGTAAAATGTGGGACTATCTTTGTATTTTTGCAGCACAAATAAATAAAAATCACTGCGTTGCATACTTGATAAATCTGTGTGTCATCATGCCCAAAATGACTCCAAATAAGGCACAAAATAAGGCCATTAATCATAAACTCCATTCTGCTGTGCGATAGCACTTTCCTTTTAATGTTTTTACAAAAAGTTGCATGGAGAAGAAAAAAGTGTGCTCAGGCCAGGACTGTTAAGTGCGACATGAGCACAGGCCAGCGCGGGAGTGGTGGGGTGGACAATTGTGATCGGGCAGGGTACAAGGCAACTGGGCCAAGTGTGAGTATGCCCTTAAAGGCACCCTTGACATAACAGTTGAGCAGTTGGAAGGGTTTGTCTTGTTAGGTAATAAAGTAGCAGAGCTGTGTCAAAAATGAATCTCCAACCATACTACAGTCAACAAATCTAGATGTACTGAATGAGTAGTGAGACATTTAAACAATATGGCTCATCTCCTCTCAGTTTGTTGACCCTGTTTCGAGATAAACGACCTGAAACAATCCATCCCAGGGGAATAGAATTCTGGACACTACTGTCTTAAACTGGATGGTGGCAGATCCCCCATCTTAGGGTTGACTCTGTTTCCTCACCATCTGCAACATTTAGTGCAGTCACACTTATACAGTACTTACAGTACAGATGGCTTCCTTACCCTGGCGGATCCAGAATGTGCTATGCAATGCATGACAAAGTGATGGATATCAAGCACCACTGAACGTTGCATCTGTGGAGCTGCCCTGCTAAACACAAATGAATTGGGCTTTCTTGTTAAAGGTCAGGTGCCAGGGTCAGTAGTCTTCTGATTCTTGGAACAAGTTTTCAAGGTGACAGAAGTACAAACTCTTCTGACAAACTATTTCTCTGTACCTTCCTCAACAAGGCAAGTTCCGCATTCTTCTAGTCTTCGGCTGTTACGTTGTTTCTGGAAGCAGCCAGCCAGTGACATGTTTGGACAGTTGCTTCAACAAGCTCTAGGAGGGTGGCGAATGCTCCTGCATCAGGAAGAGAATTATGATAAGTAGAAAACTAGACTTAGTTAGAACTTACAAAGTTCAACTGACTCTTCAGGTGTAGAAACATCTGGGGCAGTAGGTCATGATGATTTAAGACTCTTGGCTCCGGCAACTGTCATCTGTGAGCTGAAGTTCAGCTGTAAGTCATATCATCAGCATGATTATTAGCTGAGTTTCCATAAATATGTGGTTCTGTTAGCTCCTACATGTCAGAGACTCTGGTGCCCGCAACAACCTTATAGCAACATGATTTTGACAGGAATCAGTTTAGGACAGTGGTGGAGTCAATCCAGTGTGTGATACTCTTGACAGATAGAATAGGCTCCTTGTGTTGAATGGTGGTGAGTTGAACACAAGTACATGCAGCTGATACATTGTGCATCCTGGGATTTCACTGCAAAGAATGCCACCAGGACTTTCACTATGTTGTCAACAGTCTGGAACGTTTCTATGATGACATGGATGCTCTGATTGCAGGCTGAAATGTCTGTTTAAGGATGCACACCTTGGCAACTTAGCAGACAGAATTTAAGTTCACTCTTCCGTGTTACACCTCTCCTTGTCTCACTTCATTTATACCCAGTGAACCATCCCACAATCTCTGCAAATGAATATTTTTACCGGTATTGTATGAAATGAGCCACATAAACAAATTATATTCACTTTCAAAGATCTTATTAATATTATCCAAGGTTAGATCGGGGTTCTCAAGATGTTTGTAGGTGATGGTATCTGATATGCTCTGCCAAAATAGTCCCAGCATCTGTTCTTCAAGATCTCTGGCATCTTGTGTAAACTCATTGTTTTCTGACCTCAATTTCTTTGGTAGTTGATTAATAATGGAAGGAGTATTTGTGACCCACAAATGTAGTTTTATAACAACAGACAAAAAGAGCTGTTGAAGTTTGCTGACAAGTTACTGGCATCAGCTACAGAAGTGAAGCTCTGAAGAAGGTTGTCAACACAGAAGTGGTGCTCTATGGAGTGGCAGACATCTTCATTATGTTACGCATATTCACTTGCTATTTATAGACATCTGGTAATGCACTGCAGTTCATGTTACACCAGAGAAATTGCATGAAGGTTTTAGTGGAACAGACTTGGTGGAACATCCCTTTGATATTGCTGATAATAGCAATTGGATATTCCTAAAAGTGAAGGAGTATGCTTATTAAAAGCTGCGAGCCATGGAAAGAGGTGGTTATTCAATCCATGTGACGTGGAATGTCTTGTGACTAGTGTTCACTGGTGGCAGGGGGAAGTTTATTGATGTATCGTGCATCAAAAAATTCCGTTATTTCATTGTTGTGGGCATATGCATGGGATTCCCTAGCCCTGAACCTCATGTCATTCTCCTGAAAACACACTCTAGCCAGGTCTTGATAGGATTGATGACAGTTGAAATGAGCTTTCACAACATGTAGTAGCTTTGACAGAAACTGAGGCATGTTCTCAAATTCTGTTTTGCCTTCTCTTCCAAATATACGAAACCATATTCTGACCCTCACTGCAAATGAACAGAATCTTCTAGTATCACCACTCTTATCTGCAGATTCAGTTAAAACTTCAGCGTTGTTCTGCAAGGCTAATTTGTAAGGCCACCCATATAGTGCTGCCATGTAACATGAATAGAAGAGCAATGATCTGGCCTTGTGCTAATGCTCAGATACCAACTGTAACAAAAGATACTGTTACAATAGTGCCCCTAGATGTTCTTTCACATAGGTACCATGTGATAAACATGTGATAAACATGGGTACCATGTGATAAATTTATCTTTAACTGATCAATGTCATTTGGGAGACAGAAATGGCTCAGATTATGACAGGTCCTCGATGTCATAAAGGCCTGACTAGTTAGCTGTAATGGTGGAGAGGCAGTCTTAGGATCAGCGGTCATTATGAAGAAATCTACAGTGTCTGCCACCATGGGTATCCTACCCCCCTTGGATCTGGAATTTTGCAATTTGAGGGAAGAACTTGCATTACAGAGGAGACCGTATCGGTGTTGAGAGTTGCATGCAGAGTCTGAACTGGTCATTGTCTTCCTTGATTTCTCTAAGGACATGGAACTTACTTCCTAGTATAATAAGAAGAGGCTGGGGTTCCATGGTGGATGGACTTGATGGTGAGGGACAGCTGTACCATGTAAATCCCCCAAGAAAGGAGATTTTGTGCATACGTACTGGGCAAACTTTAATCCTAATTCAAGTCAAGTCCACAAGTGGCCTTGATGACTGTGGATGTTAATAGTCCAAAGCAAAGCCAAAATCATTGCACATTGCTATTAGACAACCTGTAGCTATTGTAAAGAACAAAGAACTGCATCTAAGTTTTCCTTTCCTAATGTTGCCATCCAGATTTTAAATTAACACACTCTATGAAGTCTTTACATGGGACCTGTTTGTAAGAGCACTGTTAAATAAGTAAGGCCTCTTACATTTTCTCTGTGTAAAAACACAATTGAAACAATGTCACATCTGGATAACATTACATCAGCAATGCATACTGACTTTTTGTAGAATCTTTTTAAAACAATTTTTTGCATTCATTTCCTGTTGTGAATTCATTGTTGGTTTCCAAAACCTAACTTCACAAAAACGAACAGCATTATTCCAGAAATGGACCTACTGCGGATTTCCTTGTGTTGCCGTTAATCGCATCTCTGTGCAGAGCATTCTGCTTCCTCACGCTCTCGGCTTCCTTTGATAATGCTGGTCTTTGTTTAGTCCCTTTGATTCAGTAGGACTGTGCCCCGGTAACGGAGGCCTCCGGGTTTCCATTGATAGAGAGGAGGGCTGAGATATCTCCCAGGTTTAAGCTGACAGCACTCCGTTTGCACTGCACCTTCAACTGCCACTCTTTAAACAATCTCTCTACGGGGTTCTGTCTTGTAACATTCAAGCAGCAGGGGTTTCCCCCCTTTCTTTTCTTGTAGATTTATGGTGGAATAAAATGTCTGGGCTTCATTTGTTGAGCAGTATGAATTCTCCTGGCTTGAGGGTGGGAGGCTGTCAGTCAAGGAGCAAATTGGTCATAGTATTAGAAGCAGTGAGGGGAAATAGCTACGGTCCCACTACAGTACAGAACTGTCTCTGGGCTCTTACGAAATGTGATCTGTATGTGACAACATTTTTAAAGAAAACAGATAATGATGTAACCGTTACTTTACAGCCCCTAGGCTGTAAATGTATGTTTTGCTTAAGACACAGTCTGGTAGTTTGGAATAGCATTTCATTTAAATAGGACTTCAAACATATTAAAACCGTTACAATGAAAAGCAGTGAAAACACTGCAGCAAAACGTATTTGCTGCTGTTGTGGCTACCATTACTAATGAGCATCCGAGGTGTGGCTCAATGAGCCTGAGGTGCATCTGCTGCTCTCAGGAGAGCCTGGCCGAGTAAGAGACTCAGAGTACAACCAAGGCTTCCATTCCTTAGAGTGAGTGAGTGAGTGAGTGAGTAAATAAATAAATGAAGGTGAAAATAAGACACTGGCCACTGGGTATATATTGGGCAGATATTGTCCATTTGTCTGGGGGATGTTTTTTCTATAGCCAATCTCAGATGCTCCCCAAGTATTGAAAGAAGAGAAATGGAAAGGAATTGCCTGGAATTGTTCTCTGAATATTAGATAATGAAAGCTGTTTAATAGGAATTGGAATTCCATCCATTCTACATAACAGTGACTCCAAAAGAGGGTCATGGTGACCCCGGAGCCCAAGCCAGGAAACACAGGGCAAAGACAGGGGCACCCTGGATAGGATGCCGGTTCATCACAGGGCACACACCAAGGCAATTTACAATGACCAATTCATCAAAATCACATTAACTGCAGGAGGAAACAAAATCACAAAGGAAAAAAAATGCCCAGAGTATGCTAATGCTAACACCACACACACACATAGCTAGGGGGTGGGAATAAAACCCACAACCCCAAGGCTGCAGTGCTATCCAGTGTGTCAACAACAGCAATCTGCACCATCAAAGAAACACTTCTCAAATTCAATTTACCCAACGTGACCAGTCACATAGTAAGATTTTTGGAGCTTTTTTTTGGACTTAAGTATCCAGCTGTAGCAGCAGGATCCCTTGCAGGACTTGGATTAGCATCCGTCAGCTTGGAAAGCTCTGCCCTTCAGCACAACACTTCCTGCTAGTAAAGCGATAGTATATAATAAAAATATGTTTGCCTGAAAAAAGAAAATAAAACACTATAGACACAGTGGTGAGAACTATGACATATTGGTTCTGGCAGATGTCCCCCTGCTAAGCATTTCTTTGTAAGGATTTAATGAGGAAAGTTACTTGGTATCAACAGTCTTGAGTAACACACTGCAAAATATCATATGTCCACAAAGGAAAAAATGTGATATTTCAAGAGTCTGCAGTAAAATTATTTTGGTTGACTCACAGTGGTCAATTACACCAGCAAAGTGCTGACATACTGAATCTAAGCAAGTTGCCCGTAACCTTTGACTATTATATTGTAGCACAGAGCAACTAGAGGCATCACAAGAGCAGCAAAGGATGAGAAAACTTGATTACTGGGAAAAATATACTCTTTAATTTTAGTCCATAACATAAGTATAAACAGGCACCCAACCTGCACCGAAACTAAACATAGGAGGGAAACACAGGGAGGTCAGACGCTGGACAGTCAGGTACACATATGGTGGGTAATTTACAGAACACTAGAGACACCCGAGGATCATGCAGGGTTCACGCAAGACACGGGCAATACACGTGTGACAATAGGGAAATTCAATTTATGAACAAAAAATACATACAAGAGGCTATTTACAATTATTTGCAGGGCATGCTGGGACATGCACGGCGGTGCTACAATATAGAAACCATAGATAAGGAGAGTGTTCAGTTACAAATGCATGTATATACAAACTGCATAGGGTGATGCTAAGCCCTTGAGAAAACAAATAAAGAATTTTAAATCCTGAAGTTACCTTAGAATACAAATGGTGATACTCAGAAAAGCTCACAAATACAATTGTACTCACCGATGCTCACTACACACGCCAACCAAAACGGAAAACTGAAATAGATGTGTATTATAGAGCATTTTACATTGTATTACTATAATGCAACACATATGCGTTGGGAGCAGTTATATATCACACCTGCAGTTCATTAACCAACTTATGATGTCACCTATTACACTTTAAAGCAATGGCTTATCAGCTAAAAACAGCTTTTAATTCAAATAATGGATCAAATTGTTTCTATTGTGGTTGCCTAGCAAGTCCACAATCAGTACATACCATCCACTTTCTGTGCCCACTTGTCCTATTTGGGGTTGTGGGAATCTGGAGCCTATCCCGAAAGCTGCAGGCACAAGGCAGGGAATAACCCAGGATGGGGTGCCAACCCATCACAGGGTGCACACACACCATTCACACACAATTTGCTATCGCCGATCATAATGAGTAGTTTACTGCATGGAGGACTTGCATTATTAGATTAAGAAACGAATTGATCTCCTGCCGTAAAGGCTGACCTCTCCAACGTGTCTGACTCACTCAGAGTCAATGAGTTCCCTTAGCCTCTCACTTGAAAAAGCAGTCCAACGTGTGAAAGATCCTCCTTTCCTGATTCTACACCCCTACCTGTGTTAAATATCACAGTGATTAGCTGTCATGTCCTCCAAGAGACTATTAAGTGATTAAGAGAGCAATGAGTCAAGATTGAGTGGGAGGCTGGGTGACAATGACTGCAATTGTCGGGTCTGAAAATCCCACACTGCCTCACAAACCACCTACAGCTCAACACCTCAAAAACCAAGGAACTGGTTATAGATTTTGGGAGATCCAGACCAAGTCCACGACCAGTTCTGATCAGAGGAGAGGAGGTGGAGGTGGTACACAATTACAAGTACCTCGGGCTATGGGTGGACAATAAACTGGACTGGACATACAACACACAGCACCTGTACAAAAAGGGCCA
>JAODLD010000046.1:34147034-34169645 GCA_026781065.1 Mormyrops boulengeri | reverse complement strand
CATCCCACCGCTATTCCTTTTATTACTTCTCCCTACACCCATATCCTTGACTTCAAAGGACTATGTATGTAAATTTTTACTGTATGTTTGTACTTTTTTGTACTTTATGCCGTCTGTATGTTGTATGGTGCTATGCTGCTACTGGGAACTGAATTTCCTGGAGGAACCATCCCGAGGGATAAATAAAAGTTTACCTACCTACCTACCTAAATACACATGGAATCTTTGACATGTTCAAAGAGATTTGATTCTCGACTGGTCAGAACAGTACAGTCCTACAGACTTCCTCACATTTATTTATTTATCTATCAGAACCTATAATGCAATGCAACATATGATTCAGAAAGCAGATTCAGCCAGTGTCCCAATTAGGAGCAATTTGGGTTACAGATCTTGCACAAGTCTCCAGTTCTGACATCACTCAGCTGACTACTGGATTTGAATCGGCGACGTTAAGCACCAGCACAGAACTCTAACCCACAGAACTATGCACTGCACTTCTGGCTTATTAACTGGGAGAAAACACAGCGGATAAGAACAGTTAGAATAGAGCACTGCATTGTCAGCCAGGACTTTCTCTAGTTAGGTGGCGGCTGGTTGTCAGCAGTGAGGAATGTGCCCACTAGTCCCACAGACGGTAGGTCTGTAGGATTGCGACATATGGCCTGTGCTGTGTAAAGGAGAGCAGACGGGCAAATGCCCACCGTGCTTTTGAGGCATCTGGGAGAGCGAGCGGGGTGCTCCGGAAAGATCAAATGGGCATCTCCCTCAATCTGCTAATGCTGTTAGAATATAATGGAAAGTTGCAATCTATTAATAAATACATGCAAGCTATATCACACTTCGGGGAGCAGCGATAGGGTACCGACTGACACATTCTACTTCTCCCATCACAATAAAGGGCTTTAAAAGGAATTATGCTAATCTAGAACAGTTGGGAATGGGAGGAGCCTCTGGTTAGCAAGGATAAAGAGGTCCCACATACGCCTGTTGCTAGGAAAATGAAGGAAACACGTTGCTAGTGTATAATAGTGAGGATGAATTTTCACATTATGGACATCTAATACGCCGTTCCGAAGTATTTTGCACGATCGACACCGCTGAATAGACTTACGCTGTGATTCTGGATAGCTGAACTAGACTCTCACGCCGATTTTCAATCAACTCGCCGCACTTTATGTAAAATAATACTTCTAAATTGAAAACGTGGAAAACCCATTAAAACCAGAAGCTAAGAACGATGATCGTTACGGAAAATATATTCATCCAGCAGTATGATGGATCGTCCTCGTAATTTTCTGATATTAAATGCAGTAAATATATGATGGACAGGAAATACATAAACAAACTACAACATGTACAAATTTTAAAAGGTGACTTACCTTAGCTTTGCTCAACACATCTGTTAATTGTAAAAAAAATACATATCTGATGCTGTCACCTTCAGACTTAGCGGTTCTAAACAAGCTACGAATGTAAACTGTAATCAGTTCAACTCATAACTCAAAACGATTTCAAGATACAGTTAAATGATACTAGACGAGAACGTGTTGCGTATTCTATCTTCCATTTTAAGCAATCTTAGTATTCTGATATTTTAAATTGAATATTCATCTGTATTCACACTTCTGGGTGTTGTACTGCAAGTAAAAATACAGCATTAGAAAGTTAATGCTCAGATAAAAATATAAGTAATTTAGGGGGCGATAATGAATTCAGTCACCACCAGGGGGCAATGTCACTCCTCTCGTGAATGTTCAGTAAGCATTCGGTCTGAAAATTACGAAAGAAAGCAGAAAGGAATGGAATCTGAAGTTGGTATGAATATGGTAGAACGGAATAATTACAGTAATTGACAGTATTAATACTTTTGTCAAAAAAGTCAAAGAGAAAATAACACTTTTAATGAAAAATTTCCCACATATGTTATTATAAGTATTCGTTAGGCTTTTGAGGGCACCCTCATAAGGTTTCTCTTACCCTGGAGCATAAGATGGTGTGAATGAACAAAATTAAGCGCAGCGTATGTTCCCCTTACATATGGTATAGATTAAATCTCTTATCTTTTCCGATACCGGCGTATTTATAAAAAAAAAACTAAAAAATGTTTGCACTGCAGTACTTTTTAAAATCATAGTTTTTGTTGCACCATATTTGAAAAGCAACCTCTGCATCTGTCAAATTATTATCCTTATTCGTTTTCTCAATTTGAGTTATTGATCATAAAAATGAACGCAGTTTTAGGAGTGATTTCAAACTAAATGCATGGTTAACTTTTTTTTTAATCCAAAGGGAACTAAGAGAATTATTTCTGACAGATTAGCCAACATTCAGACGGAAGAGCTGGGGCAAACAACAGGGTCAAGATTTTTCAAATACGTTTTCTTATCGCCTGTCTCAGTCACATCCATGCCTGCCTCCGGTCCTGGGTTTATTTGGGAGGCATTATGCGATTTGGTTGGCTGCGGCTGAGGTAACACCTTTTTGCTCACCTACTTCATCGACGAAATCTATTGGCTTTCAGACGTGTCACGATAACGCGATCTCCAATCAACGTCCTGGAAGTGCACCGCCCACTGCCTGCCCATTTCCACTCGGAAAAAAGTACACGCTCAAGTTTAATCGTGGATGTGAGATAAAACGGGGGACACAAGTTGGAGAGCAGCCTCGCCTATGAGATGAGGACGTTTTCCTCTCTTCTTCCTCTGACGCGCCTGACAGCGTTGACCATTTAAACGATTTGCACCAAATGAGTGATGGAATAAACGATCGACTGTGTGTCAGGTTGTAAGAAGGCAATATTCGGTAACGCGGACTTAACTTTCTTAAAAGGGAGAAACTCCGAAGTGAATTGGTGAGGCTGGAATTGAAGGACGCTACAGAATGCCGTGGCGTTGCGTTTTAGTTAATTTCGGAATATAACAGCTTTCCTTTTAAGGCCAAGGATTTTCATAACAAGTCAACCAAATGAATGATCTGGACATAACATTTCAGTTGCATCGTTGACGGATTCGTTCAATAGTGGATTATGTTACGCAAAGCGGCTGACGTCTGAACTGATAAATAAATACACTCGCAGCCTGTGAACAATTTCCTACTAATGTCCAAGATGAGAAAATTACGGATTGACAAAGCAAGCGCTCTACAAGTCTGCCCGATTCTCAAAATGCTTATTTTGGCTTCTTTCTGGAGAGGTAAGACGATGAGCACGGTCCCCCATTTGCAAACTTGTTGCTAGTTATAAACTTGGGCGGTCAAGTCTTTCTAAAAAATTGCGATAAATACTCATGCATTTTGTGCCACACCACACTGCGAACAGTTTCCTTCTTAGTGCATTCTTTGTATAGATTAGGTGTTACATTGAAAGCCCCTGTGCTATCGATTTTCCTTTATTATTAGTATGTTATAAAATCACGCATGTGCGTCTGATATGTGAATTGCGTTTTATGTGAGTTTTCGCGAAAACCAAAAAAAGACTCGTCCGGTATTTTTAAATCGCCACGACAGCCCATTTATCTGGCGGAATTTCCAGTGCAATGCTTAAATTATTTATATATATTTCTTAAATGGATATTTATGAATATTGCAAGCCATTCTGCTTATTGTCAAATGAAGTTCACTTGAGTTATCACGTATTGGAAGGATCTAACCACAGTAAATTTTAACCTAAAATGCTTCTTTTAGTAGTTATGGCATATAAAACAATGGTGAATAATTCGTTTTTTTTTTTCATTATTAACGTTAGTACTTTTTAATTAGTTAAGTCAGAATCAGAAATACTGAAGATTTCTTTGCATTTCTACTCGTGATTATTCGTCAGTTTACTTTTAAGATGCTTAATGTTTTACAACACAGAACGCTTACCAGCTTCAGACGTCCAGTGAAGAGATACAAGAGGCTCTGTTATGCGATGTAAAACAGTAATCTTAACAATATTTTATCTTGTTATTTAAATGCAGCTCCATAACTGGCATACCTGCCGTCAATAGGCCTCCCTTGCAGTCAATTTAAAACTTATCAACAACTCAGATATTCATTTATCTGCATAATTAGGCCTTTATTATACAACAGACCACATGGTACAGAAAAGTTGTGAAAGCGCAATTATTCTTTTCATTGTTGATAGTCATTGCTGTTTACTATTTCTTAAAAACTTATAAGTGTCAGAAGTGAAGCTCTTATAAACAAACCAAGGGACAATCTGCATGAAATATTAATCTTATGAATGTACAATTAGATGTTTTATGCCTTCTATGATCGTTCCTTTGGCTCCTCAAACATGTATGTGTGAGTATAAGTAATTGCAAATACTGACTTTAAAATGCTGTGGATGTAGAATTATGTACAAAGTGTAAAGATATTTATAATCTGGCTGTGTATAAAACACTCCAATTGTATTTATTCCTTTATAACACGTTAACTGGAAAAAATACAATGTATTAAAGCATTACTTATGTTGTTGCAATAAAAATGTTTGCTCTGTGCCTTGTGGATGTTAACCTTAATTAATATGAGGTGGTATATTAGGCCAAGACACTGTTTAAAAACTAAGATTACTGAGAGTACTACTGTATGATTGTTTTGCACAGAAATATAACGGATAATAACACGAACTCCCTGCTCTATGAACTATTTGCGACTAACACTGGATCATTAGAAACTGATTATTTAAACCCCGCAAACCTGCAATGGCAAACAGGGCCTGGTTGTTTTCCTCCTCCAACGACATAAAATCTGTTTCCACTGTTCGTTTTAAATGTAGGCAAGTAGTTTGTGTTTTAAAAGTAACTTTTATAGTTCTGTCTGGTTCTGTTATAATGTAAGTGGTTTCACTGTTGAATTCTCTACGTATAACTGAAAGGCATATTTGAGCGAGGTGTTGATTGACTACCTGACGGAGAGTCCTTAAGATGGAGACAGAGCCCCGTGCCGTTTTCGCGGAGATTTAGCGCGGCGGGACGCCGTGACCACCGTGTCGGTTGTGTGACAGCGACCGGGACGCTGCCTGCTGTGGGGAAAGAGCGGCGCCGCTTCTCCTCTCTCCGAACGAGCGGTACAGGTTTAACACGCCAGGAAAAAAGTGACAGCGTAATACAGCGTTTTGCTTTCACATATGTAGACATCGGACAGGAAAAACACGCTTTCTTTTACAGTACATTCGCCATACTCAAAAGAGTGTTGAATAAATCCTCAATGGGCAATTCTGCTTTAAAAAAGCACTTTAAATACATATATATATAGGTATGCAGTAAAGGTTGCGCAAAGCGATACTGTATATACCGACATTTAGGTCTGAGTTTAAATAGCTGGCGCGATCTCAAACAATGCGTGTCATATGTTAATTTTGTCTCATGTGGGTTTATTGTTAATACTGAGGTAGTCATTATGCCTTAAAATCCAGGACATAGAAAAGCTGCAGTAGCTGCTTAAAACACCATCGGAGTTGACTGTATGAAAAAATGAAAAACTGTTCGTACTGAAGTACTTTTTAAAACATAGTTTTTAAAATCCCTGTCTTTCAGTCACACTCTTTGTCATTGTAGGGTTGCTTATGACTGGCATTGTGCTAACCTACATTGTGCTGCGTGCTGATAGACAGGGGATCAAGGCAGGCGAGAGTGCTGTTTCACACAAGGGCGCAAGTCCACAGACACGGAGATAGTGATCATCCAGCCTGTAACCATGAGGTAGTTCCCTCTACCCCTACATGTTATACATGGCTGGGGCTGTGCTGTAACTTTGCGGTGCTTTTATGAGCCCATACCTCTCCGGCGGCCACCCTGATACTTTTTGCTGGAGGGGGATGATTTGCTTTGCGTCGAGTGCTGGGCTCCGTAGTCCTCCTTTCTCAGAGCAGTACAGAGCCACGTGATCGGGTGCTCAGAGAGTTGGCCTTCTTGGGATTATGGGATTCGATGTCTTTTGATAACTCACTATCGCAATTCTTGCTGCTTATTTCAAGACCGGCCACCAGGAAAGGCGTTCTCGTGGAAGCGCACCACACTGTGGTTGAGAAACGTGACGATTATCTAAGTACATGTCTCCTGCACCATGTTTTTCTGTATGGGGAAGGCAAATAGGCATCTCTCTCACTCTCACCCTGACAACATATGGGGAGGTGTGACTGACACTGCGATGTCCTCAGATTGTAATACACAGAGGAGGAAGCCTGCAGGGCCATCGCCGCAAATTTAATTAGACCCCAAGCAGGCATGGGACACATGCTCTGAGTATGTACTTGGGAACTGGGCCCATCTGACTAACACATGTAATGCATGTGTTACGTAATGGGGTAGGAAGGACATTATCTTTGGTACATAAACACTATACATAACACACAGTTGTTATTGGAGCACAATGTACTACTTTAGCTGTCAGTCAAGTTGTGGGATGTGCGAGGGTTTATATAGTGGAGATTATGTTTGCCTTCATGTGGCTGTCATCTTATAGTGTCCGATAAAAAAGCATGGAGACATGGGTAATTTTGAAACTGGGGAGGTTTCCCCTTTGCCTTGCCGGGGTTATGTCTCCATGCTGCTTTCTGCATCATCATCAGGATGGAGACCTAGAGCAATGCGGAGTGACAGAAAGACATATGAGTGAGAAGAAGTGGACAGGTCTGGGCATCCCCCCGCCGCTACCGCCCCCCATTCAGCCTCTTTGTACAAAGTCCCCCAAATCTGCTTGCAAGCTGTCCAGCTGCGATGTCGGTGTGTGGGCAAGCTGAACTGGTTAATCGCCCCTCAGATTAGCTAAACTGGCGAGACTGCCGTGGAAGCGGGAGCTGGAAGCGGATCCGGCCGACCTGGCTGAGCGTTTAATTACAGAGCTCCGTGCGCTGTAGGAACTGGCTGCAGGGATTATAAGGCATGGGCAGGTTTAAGGTGCCGGTAATCAGGGAGACGTTTCCAGCGGATTATTGCTTTCAGATGGAGTGAGGTAATGAATGTGATCATTATCACCGGGGTCTTAACTGAGATAATGACCTGAACGGATGGAGAGAGAATTCCTGTGACTAACGGAGGGCTTTTTGAGGCCTTGTTCAATCTCCGGAACCGTCACCCAGACGGAGTACTGTTAAACCATTCAGCTAGGCTGGGATGAGAAAAACCATCAGTGAGCAACATAGTGAAGTGCTGCTTTTTAGTTGGTCTTTTGATTATTTTTTTCCAACCTAGATGGTCCACTTATAAGTACAGAATTTATTTCAAGCAAAACATTACAAGCGGAATGAACACTTAAGGAAAACAGAGCAAATTAAAGGTAAACTTAATAAGTAAAATTAGCAAGATGCTTTCATCCTCCTGTTTTTCAGTGTAATTCCTGATGCTCTTCATGAAGGGAAATTTCCATTTTGTACTATAAAGACCCTGCATTATTTTGCCTCTCTAAGTGATTCTGTGGATACTATTCAAAAGATCACTCAATTTTTATGATCCAGGGCAAGACATTAAGTGCATGCATTAAGAATTCTGTTAAGATACTTTCCATTACCAGTACCACTGTGGAACTGACTAACAAGTTTCCATTTTATGTACTTAATGAAACCGAAAACCGCTGTCTCAGCAAATTTATTTAAAACTGAAACCGAATTAAAAATCATTACATCAGTGAACAAATTTATTCTAAGGCAGCAGTCAAAAATCCATTTCCCTGTCACTTGAATGTGCATTCATGCCGGAGATGAAAGTGAATTTTAACCAGTATCTATTTCCCCATATTTCTCTGCAGTATATATTACTAAGTGTCTGTACTGTAGCACCTGCACACAGGTTTGGCCTCTACTTCAAACCATCAATGGCATCATGGGGCTGCTGCTTTTCTTGCGCTGAGCCACTTCATAGGGGATGATTTGATCTTATTATGAAGAAGTAATTTATTTAAAGCATCACAAAGTGGGGTGGCGGTGCAGTTATATGAGTACGTGCTGAAATATTTTTAAGTGAGTACGTGAGAATCTGTCGCCTGCTGTGTGTATGTGTGAGTCTCGTGTCTGGTCCCGTTTTTGAATAGGCACCCTCCCCACCCCCCACAAATGCAAGCTCGTGTCAGGGCCAGAAGATCCCTTACACTCCATTAGGCCCCCTGCCAGCCAACCCCCGTCCCCCCCAAACTCAGGCAACGACAGATTAATTTATTTGTGAGGCCTCGTGGCCTTATGTTTACAACGGCACTTTAAATGACTGGCAGGTTGCTGTTGCGTTTCTAAATGAAGGTAGACTGCCTCAAAAATTGTCTTGAAAGTCAAGCACTGAAGTCACATCTTTTCTTCCCCCAGTTTGGTGCGGGCTCTGGGGTAGATACTGTCCTGCAGGGAGTTTTAAGCAGTATCATACATATTGTGTCAATGAATTGCCGTTATGAAGTGAATCCGGAGTGCAACAAAATAGGCTCCTGGGCACGTGGCTGCAACTTGCAACGAGCCTTAATTTCGTTGGTGGATTAAAGGTTGCATTGTGTAATGAAACAAAGCTCAGTCTTTCTGTTTACTGAAACACTTTCACTCTGCTGCAGGTTGCCAGATAAATTGTTGCTAAAATTGTTGCCTCTAGTTCAGGTTTAATTGTTCTGTTATTCAGGAAGAAAGTATATGCATTATTTAGCTATATTGCATGGACAGAAATGTTTAAATGGACTATTTTTGTGTGCTTTGAAAGCTTTTTGTTTAGTTTCTGTCAGTGCTTTTGGTTTTGAAGATGCTGGAGGAAAACAGTTCTTACAGCCTCCGATTAAATTATTTGATAAAGATGTTATTCATGCTGTGCTGTTAGGTGCACTTAATTGCAATCCTGGTAGGAATGACTAAAACGTTTTTAATCTTGTGGTTGTTATGCAGTTTGAACCAAGCATTGCCGTATGCCTGTTTTAATCTGTGCCAGTGAACAATGACATTTGTTCCAGTTAATGTGGTGTCATGTCACGGCACATGTGGTTACCTCCGGGACTCGCTCGGGTTTAAGAGACCCAGCCTATGTGGTGTAACAGGAAAAAGTGGACGCAAAAGAAGCACTAGTTCATTCCAGTGCGTGGCTATTTATCTCTCACTTCAGAAGCAGCCTTTGAGGACCTCTCTGTGTCATGCTGTCTGTGTACCTGTGAGATTGATGTAGGCGGTCAAACATTACGGTCAATAATATACATTTCATTATATTTATGAGGATGCACTGTACACTGTCCTGTACAAAGCTGCTGAGCTGGGCAAAGAAATAAAGGGGCTGGGTTACTACCGGAGTCAATCACACACTCCCCAGCACGTGAACGTATGAATTCATAAATATGTGAGAGGGTCACAGGTACCCATTTACAAATTTCCCGCAGTGATGAATAACTCAGAACCCTGGTTTGTAATTACTTTGGGTTGGTGTGGTGTTTTACACACCTATTAACATTCAGGAGAAGATGGTGTTTGGGAATAATGGTGTGGCAATCCTCTGTGTGTCCAAACTGTTATTAAATATGAGAATAATTGTAGTAATGGTGTCTGCATTTGGCCTGACACGCCTGTCTTCCGGGCTTGGGGAGTGATGAGACAGTGTCAGTGTGGGCCTGAAAAAGTGGTAAAGAGTCAGGAGGGAAAGTGCTCCACGCAAGAGAAGACTTGTTCAACATATCGACTGTAAACCTTAATGGCTTTTGTGACCGCTGGAGTAGTTCATAACCAAGACAAAGGGAACTGATGTTTCCCAGTCCATCTCTGTCATCAGGTGCTTGTCAGTGTCAAGTCCTCTTCTGGTGTTTTCATTTGTTTATTTATTTGTTGCACCATATGAGGCTAAGAAGGAATGCCAGCAGCAGCAACGCAGGCCTGTCTTAAACGGCTCAGTCTGTTTATTGATTAGCTCTGCGAGGATCACAGCGCTTCTCGACACTTAGCAATGCAGCCGTGTCTTCCTGCATGCAATGGTGTTGGCAAATTAAGCCACACTGGGCTCTTTTTCTTTAAAAAATAAATAAATAAAATTATGTAAATTGGTCCTTTAGGTTTAGTGGAACCAATTAACACCTTTTAGGAGATGCTTTGGGCTGAGCAGATTCCAGTTGTAATAACAAAGTTAAACAGTCCTTGTTGTACAAATAAAGTCAACAGTAATTCTGCATGCACAAAGCTGAGATCAGCACTTCCTTTCTGTCTGATGGCTTACTTGGGAAATGACTTATTATCTGTGTTCGTGTTCTACAATAATATACAATGATCAACCATAACATTAAAACCACCTGCCTAATATTGTGTCGGTCCCCCTTGTGCCGCCAAAACAGCTTGTTAAGGCATGGACCCCAAAAGACCTCTAAAGGTCTTCTCGTGATGTATGGCACCAAGATGTTAGCAGCAGATCCTTTAAATCCTGTAAGTTGTGAGGTGGGGCCTCCTGCATAGGACTTGTTTGTCCAGCGCATCCCACAGATCCTCGATCAGATTGAGATCTGCAGAATTTGGAGGCCAAGTCAACACCTTGTACTTTTTCATTTTCCTCAAACCATTCCTGAACAATTTTAGCAGTGTGACAAAGGGTGTTATTCTGCTGAAAGAGGCCACTGCCATTGGGGAATACTTTTATCATGATATCATGACGTACTTGGTCTAGAACAAAGTGTAGGTAGGTGGTATGTGTCAAAGTAACATTCACATTAAGGCTGCATGATATATTGTTTCAGCATCTTCATCATGATGTGCACAATGCAAGACGTGCCATGTCATGTAAGCCAAATTAAATCAAACACTTCAAGCTACAACTTATTTTCTTCTTGATATAAAAGGAAAACCCGCACGGTTCTCATTATCCATGACTAATCTACAATAGAAGTCTCTCGACATAATTTACTGTAACGCACGGGTTTTTAGATACGCAAAGTTTATTGATAGTGAATGACATGTAGGCTCTGCATGCACAGCAAACCATTAATCAGAAATGGGACTGGGTGTGAAATTAATATCGACATTGCATGTTATGCACATACAATTCTCAAGGACAAGTGATTGTCAGCTAGGTTGAGATCAGGTTTTTTCATACCTTCATACTGTCTGGACAGTATACATCATTTTCAAAAATTACATTATTGTGCAATATAGTTTCGATATTTTGAAATCTTGGTGATAAGATTTGCTAAGGCCAGGAGGGTGGGGGGATTTAAGTTTCGCCAAAACATTTTCAATCTGTCATAGGAAACAAACTTTAGCAAACTTTGCAGTTTTAATAAGTGTTCCTTTTCGAGATTATCTATCATGTTTAAAAATAAGTTTAAAGTTTGCCACCACTGCTTTTGCACAGCTTTGCCCTCTGCACTCTCTAAGCCAATCATAATCATTTTCGTCCTTGCTGTTGAAATCATTCATTTGTGAGAAATTTATTTTGAACTCCTTTTTGCTCTATAAATGCCAGAATATACAGACGCTCCTCTACTTACGAACTTTCAACTTACAAACTTTCAACTTTCAGACATACGACAAAGAGGACTGCAAGTCCAAATTGTGTTCATTGGGCTCCCGTTTCCTGTCCGCAACATCAATTTTTTTTTTCTGCGTGCGATTTCCGCCTAGTATGACGGAATAGCGTCGTGGCATGTTGAATAGCGACTTACGAACATTTCAAGTTACGAACGACCGTTCGGAATGTATCTCATTCGTAAGTAGAGGAGCGTCTATATATTGCAAAAAAAGTCACATCGTGATATCTGAAATTTTTACTATCATGCAGCACTGATTCACGTGATTGCCAGGACCTGTGGTTAACCAGCGGAACATTGCCCAGCATCACACTGCCACCGTCGGCTTGCCTTTTCCCCATAGTGCCTCCTGGTGGCATTACTTCCCCAGGAAAACACGCGCATGCACCCAGCACATCCACATGATGTAACAGAAAATGTGACTTGTCAGTCCAGCCCACCTTTTCCCATTCCTCCATGGTCCAGTTCTGACGCTTGCGGTGGGCAGGGATCAGCATGGGCACTCCCACTGGCTTACGGCAACACAGCCCCATATGCAGCAAGATGTGCTACAGTAGCTCTCCTTTGAGATTGGACCAGATGGGCACGCCTTCGCTCCCTACGCACATCACTGAGCCTCGGGCACCCATGACCTCATCAACGGTTCACCAGTTAGCCTTCCTTGGACCACTTTTGGTCAGATGCTAGAGATGCTTTAACCCAGTTCTCTAGCCATTACAATTTGGTCCTTGTCAAAGGTGCTCAGATTCTTACACTTGCCAATTTTTCTTACTTCCAAAATATCAACTTCTAGAACTAACTGTTCACATGCCTAATATAATGGCACCATGTTATTCACTTTCATCTGTCAGTGGTTTTAATGTTATGGCTGATCGGCGTGCATACTTATCCATTATGGATGTCTCAATCCACCTTTTTTGCTACCCCATTGTGATCCATTCAGTATTTATATCTGGCGATTCTGGCTTACTGCAGTGTGTGACGGAACCTTACAAGCTGCGCAACTGACATAAGTGAGGCGGATGCGGGAAAGTAAAGAGATCAGGCTTTGGATTGGGCTGTAGTAGCTGATATTGATCAATTAAAAAATGCCTGGATCGGTCCCGGTTCCGATCATTGATATCAGCTGGGGACATCACTGTTATGCATGCAGTGTGTTATCTTAGCGTAGCATGCTTTATTTATACACATAAAAGCGTATTAAATGAGAACTGATTTTAAATGTTATTACAGCTGATGTCTGCATTACCTTATTATAGTTTTGGTCTAAAATGCGTAATTGCATCCATTTAACACACATGCTTTCACTGACTAAATCTTTTTTAGACAAAAAACATGGACAAATTGGTACACTGACCATTTATTATAATGCTGCTAATTGTTTATATATGTAAATATCCACCAAATAGCTTCATTCTTACATTCTAGATTGTATATTGTGTTCTGTTTGGTTTCTGCCTTTTTTGTTTATCTGTTGTATTTGCTCACACATCTGTGTGCTCATTTCACACTGAAACCATAAAAGCTCCAAGATGTGATTCTTCATTGAAAAAAACATCAGGATTGACTCCAACGTATTTTATAAGTGCTGAATTGTTTACAGTTCTTTGGGAAATAACGGTGTAACATCTGGTAGATGAGGTAACTTGGGGAATAAGCAGTAACAAACTGCTGGGAATCGTTTTGAGAGGGTGGTGTGGTTATTCTTGTCCCTAATGATGCTAGTCAGTCATCAGTAATGGCTTTATATGTCTTAGTGCAGGCCTAGTTTAGGCCTTGGCACTGACAGTGCTCACCTACAGAACTGAAGGTTTGACCTGCAATCAGTAGACTTCATAGTAGGGCTGACTAAATTTGATTTAATCCACAGTCCATCAGAAGTGTTCTGTGCCTCGGCCCCCTTAGGTTGAACTTGAGCATTTGGGGTATGAGTTGTGGTTTGTGGGAAGCGGATGGCGCATAGCATTGGGTCTGCCTTGGCTGATCCTTGTAGGCACCTGGGGGAGCAAAAAGGAGGAATGCTGTGACTGCTGCCCCTGGGGGGGAGGGGAACACTGCCCCCCTCCCCCAGTGGGCAGCCGCAGATTGCTTCCTGTGCCCCTGGCTGTTGACCTTGTGCTCACGCTATGAAGGATGCTGAAATTAAAGGATGGTGCTGGGGGGTGATGGAGAAAGGGTAGGTTTGACTGATAATCATGCAAAGGCTGCAGCTTCACAGCTGTGACTGGCAGAGGATGTTTATGAGAAAACAAGAAATAGGGTTAGTTTTATGCTGTACTTAATGAGGGGATGCAATGGATTATATTTTACATGGATTATTAATAACAAAGTGAAATTCTTAAAACAAAATTGATTGGGGACATATGATAAATATTGCTCACTGGTAAAACAGGGAAAATATTCTAAATTGCTCAGGAAATCAATATCCCCCAAGTGTCTCTCCCACCTCATAGTGATGCACAACTGACATTAAGCCACCCCCCCCATCCCCCCCCCCGCACTGGTGATTCAGCTCTTGACATTTGAGCCGACAATAACATATTCATCTTTTTTTTCTGAAACTATTGGGAGTGGATGGACGAGACCCCGCCCTTCTACCTCTGCTGTCCTGGACAACCTCTGCTGTAGTGGTGGCTGTCAGTCACCCTCCTCAAAAATGATGGTGCCCCCTTGCACCTCTGGGGTGGGAGATGTGAGGGCCTGTTTCTCCCAGATAAGGCCTGGTCATTTGTACATGGGCTGCATGTCCAAAATGCACAGTTTTACTTGGGAATCCAGGAGTGGTGACACGTTTCCTCTCCAGCAACCTTTCCTCCAAAGGGCAGGACAGGTTGGGACTCCTTTTCAGAGTGGCATTGAAATGTTTTTATTTTTCTTTTCCAAGAGACACTTGGGTTGTGGGTGCGTTCATGCGTGGCTTTTCTTTTCTCCGGTGTTTGTCCGCTCTTTCAGTTTAGCTGTTAATACTTTGGCTAGATTGCGTGGAAAGTCTCTACAGGGTCCCCAGCTTCCTCCGGGGATTGTCTAGGGATTTTTGAGGCACACTTCTCTGTTGGGTGTGCCGAATCACCCCAAAATCCTGTGCCCTTCCCTGCTGTGAGGAAACCAGCTCTGGGCATCAGCACCATGGCTTTGCACGTTGCCTCCTTTCACAGTTGTATGAGTGAGCATGCAGCTGGGTCTCCACTAGGCCTGTGTTTTTAGCTGCAACTGTGTCTTGCTGTGTGCGCCACCCAGCCGTTTTGCGTTCCGCCTCGGAAGCTCTTTAGCGCTTGCTGTGAATATTTCTGGGCTCTAAAACACTTTAAACACTCCCAGTTGGCTGTTAAGCGCTGTTTACCCATTTGATTCTCCTCTGAGAGGTAATTAAGGATAGTATCAAAGAAACAGTGTGATGATTTTATTATCACCCTTGCGGGCTCGCACTTTAAAATGAGATACCCTCTTGACTGCCCGCTTAATGAGGCTTCTGTAGTAAACTGGGCCTGCGTGTCGGACCATGTCATGTTCTGGTCACTGTCGATGTTGCTGATTCCCCAAAAATATTTCCACATGCTTATTGTATTTTTTATTTGTTCACCACACCAACAAGCTACATGTTTGGTGCAATGCTCAGTGTGTACTGTCTGTGCTCTTTTGTTGCATTTGTCATGGTCGGATGTGCTGTTGTCGGCTACAACAACAACAGGGTTTGTGTCAAAGGTAAAGGATACTTTAGGATTCCCAAAACAGTAAAAAACATGGCAATCCAGGGAGAAGAGGTGAAATTTTATGTAGTGAGCGCCGTCAGCAGTTACACAGCATCGCAAGAATGGATCATACTGAGAAGAACCTTAACAGCGTTTGTGGAGGTGACATTGTAATGGTAAGAATAATGCTAAAATGACTAGTTTTTCGATGTGGTCAGTTCCCTAGGTAGCGGTACTGATTTTCATTATCTGGTGAACATTGGCTTAGTTTTTGTTAGCATGTTAATACTTCTGTATCTCACAATCCCCATTCTGTTTATGGATGTGGCGACTGATGTAATCTAATCCGAATACAAGTCATTTTATGGATTTTTGTGCCACATGATATATGAGAGGTTAGCTGATTACATAAAATTAATGTTTCGTTTTGAAAATATGACATGAAGACATATCCTAAAGACCATTCTTACCTATTCAAGTTAGGCAAACCAGTTACTATGTACGACAGAGGCAACCAATAGTGAACGTGGGACACAGCAGTCTACCAGCATCACAGACATCAAGAGACGAAAGCAAAAACAAACGACTCCTCAGACAGTTCCTGCAGTCAAATGAAAGATGAACGTCCAGGGATAAAATAAATTTATCGACAGTTTACCTTTAAAACACATTCAAAACTTATTCAACAATAAACAAAATATAATAATATATGATGAATAATAATCATGGGATTTATACTTGTAATTACTTATCTGTGAATACACCAAAATATTTTCTATTAATATAAATATTAAATATCTTTCCTCTGAGGTTTTTTTTTCCCCAGCCAGAAATAAATCAAACCTTCAGACTTTTAGTTGCTTTCATTTGCAGAAAATTAACAATATCCTGATAAATAACAGCGCATGACTCACATTTTGCTTTCAGCGCATGTGCCTCATATCCCATAATATCCATTTTCTCTTTTTATCGTTTGCTTTTATTTCATTTTATTTAGTTTCCTTTTATGTAATGTAATTTCACGTTACCATATATAGTGTACTGAATATGATTGGTGTCATAATAAAGCTCTCCTTCACTTGCTTGCACTGATGTGTTCAGAGTACTCTATTACAATGACTGACAATTCACCAAGATGGCGGCACAAGGCAGATGCACAATATATTGCAGCCCTCCTATTGACATTGTGTTTTTAAGAGCAGGTTAGTTTAAACTGGTCTGAAACCAGGAGGACTGTGAGACCATTTTGCTGGTGTTTATTGATGCTTAGGACCACTATTGGATATTTCTGCAGTTCTGTTTTACTTATATTCTTTGTAGGTTAAATGTAATTGAGATTACGAAATTAATTATTCTATAAATGTCAGTTTCCCCCCTGGAAAGAGAAACAGAGAGAGAGTGACCTGGCAGTGAGGCGGAGCTCAGAGGAGCTGCTGACTTGTTCTGTTTCCCATATTCAGTGTTTTAATTTATTTTTTTGCTTCTGAACAAAATGTACACAGTACAAGAAGCCCTCTTCCCAAACCTTGTGCTAACAAATTGGTTAAAGGTCTGAGAGAAAAAAAAGAATCCTTAAAATAGTACAGATCTTTAAGACCTTAGTATTGCAGAAGTATTTTTATTCTGTAAGATTGAGGTATATACTGATAAACTGTGGTACTCCACTGAGCAGGTGAGGGTTAGGCCTCTAGGACAAATTTGACCAGTTTGTTAAGGATTAAAGGCATCTGTTATTGGCACATTTGCAACAGAAACACTATAGGTTGAAACAGGGATGTGCACAGGAATTTTAAGGGGCCATTGCTCTGACCTGAAAAAAGGGCACCCCCTCCCCCCCAAAAAAAATCACACAGATTGTATGGAGAACTGAAAAATATACCACTTCTTATACCAAGTCTTTATTAATACACCTTGCTCCAAATTTACTTTAAAGCAGAATCGTCCTCTTTTCAGAAGGCATTCCAGCTTAGTGTAGCATGCAGACACCCAAAACAGGAATAGGATTTAGTCATTTTACCATTTTGAATAAAACAATTAATGTAATGCATATCACAACAAAAATTATTATTTCCGTCATTTATGTTTCTTGTTAAAACAAATGTTCGAGAATGACCATCAGCAGACGTGTACTTTTCCTACCAAAACATTTAGCCTGTGATAACATGCTATCTGGTAACTGCCTGGTTCATTACGTGGGAAACTGAGGCCGGACTTATGAAGATTTTAAATCATTTTATAAAAAATGACGATACTCCGTTGTTAATCGTTTCTACAACGTCAGTGTGTATTGGGCAGTTGGGCTCTGGCTCGTGCCGTGGATGCGCGCGACGCAGCTAAAATGGAAACAGACCGGCTGAGCTTTCAGACGCCAGCTACGTCCACTCGCTTCGCTAGAAGTTTATCGAGTGGACGTGAATAGCTTAATGGCGAAGTAACTACAGTAGTCTCAGAATGAGTCTGTAACGTTAACGTTACTGCCATATGCATTTCTCTCTACCATACAAGCGTTTTGGGTGCAGGGAAATGGGCCGTTCAGGGAGCTGCGCTAAGTTGTGAAGCTGTTGAGTTGCTACTGTATGTGACTGAGCTCCGCCCAGCGCGGCAAATTAAAAAGCACTTTCCTGACGAAGATGACTTGCGCATCTTTTCTCCTCTTCGCGCGGCGAAAGCTCGAGACAAAATATATATAATATTTTTTCTAGGAGGGGCAGCTTGAGTAAAATAGGGCAAGCGGGCAGTCGCCCGGCAACCTTAGCCCTGCCATGTGCACGTCCCTGGGTTGAAAGGCGATTTGGTTGTTGTGATTGAAAAAGGTTAGAGAGGAATTCTGTCAGTCACATGCAAATACTGCTCTGTTCTACCCTGCGAACCAGGCACCTGCTTTCATTGGCAGCTTTACGCTGGTCGCCGTAGCCCCCTAGACACTGGCCAGTTGGTTGGCTTGGTGGGGGAGGGGGGTCTTCTTCTTTCTTCTGGAGATGTGGGGTGTTCAGTCCAAACTATTACTTGGTCTCTTGAGTCTAAAGACCCAGGGTGCTCCCAGGCAGCAGCAGGCTTCAGACATGCAGTGTTCTGGAGTGTGCAGCTTGACAGCTCAAGCGGAGCGGCTCTGTGGGAGCGCGCTGGCCCCCGGCGTCTGCCTCTGCATCCCGGCAGAGATCACGGATGGGGAGGGCTTGCTGAGGCTCTGCCTGCTCCCAGCAGCTGACCTGTGAGCCCCTCCTCCAGGATCCCAGCAGCGCCACCATTCTGGATGCGTCGGGAGACATCGCCTTCCACGTGAGTGTGGGTTCCTGGATCTGTATTAGGGCGAAGTCATGTGCACATTCCGGCCCCAGTCATTTGAACTGTTGCTCAAGCACATACACACAATGATGGAGGGGAACAGTGCTGCATGTCATATAAATAAAAGTATCCTCCTCTGATATTTTAATCAATGCAAATGGCTCATCTGAAGCCGCAGAGCCCTGAGCGCCAAAATTCAAGCAAGACACTAAATTTGCTTTGTGAAAATTAAAAGATATCACATCAGAGTCCTTACCGTTTGATTCATTTCTGTATGTCCAAGCCTGTCTGCAATTTAAAAATGTATGTTTTTTCCTTGTTAAAAATGCAGGTGCTTTGTGGAAGTGCAGCTGCTTTGTCATATTTTTTTCCAAATTAAAGTCCTGCTCTTTGCTGTCAGCTTACTTGCTGTTTCACCCAACACAGCACTGAGGCTTCCTGACATGCATCGGTGATGAATATATTCTGCCCTGCGATCGCTGCTTTGGCCAGACAGGCAGGTACAGCTGGAAGCATTAAGTAATTCCGTGTACCCATCGAAGGCCGGCATCTTTGTGGTTGGCCTGTCATTTGTCAGGAGTTCTAATTGCTGGTAAAAGGTTTGGCCTTGTCAAATTTATTTATCCGGCAGCCTGACAGGCCGACAGTCTGATCGCTCTTGTTAGGTCTCTGCTGCTGGCGTGGCTGTCCGGGAAGAAATTCTCACAACCACCACATTCTCACAGTTAATCTCACCTAATTAATCTACATATTGGTGTGTCTGCATTGTGTTGTAAGGCGTCTCCAAATCCATTCATAATATTCTTTACTTAGGGAGGTTCATTATGACATACTGTAGAGGCACATGTAGCAGGACCACAAAAACTGCTACAATTCAGTTAGTCACCAACACTGATAATTGGAGAAACCAATACTTGGGAGTGTGTTTGAGTAGCACTGTAGTGACAAACAATGCACTTGAGTCACAGCACCTTTATCTAATGTGTGTCTCTGAGACAGTCATGTTTGATCAGCATGAACTCAGCATAGCCACTGAAGTTTCTATCAGTGCTCTGCAATTTCAGCCATTTAAAATAAAGGAATCCTTTCTTTTGGCAAAAGTAGCTTCCTGCTTCTTCCCACAGTGTGAGGGGAAGAGAGGTTGTGATGGTGTCAGTGGCAGTTATCTGGAATACAGAGAGCTTCTGTATGATTAACCCACTCCCAACATCCCCCCTTCCACCTCCCGTCGTCTTCCATAGATCTGATTCAATTCAGTATTACAAATACTGCCGTAGGTATTAAAAGCTGTGATGACAAGGATTCCTAACTGAAGATGACTAGCCTGCATCTGGTACATGTTTGGGTATCAGGTTGTGTACCTTCATTATGCTGAATTCCAAAATATAAGTGATCAGTACAGAGACACCTGTAAACAGCACTAGCTGTTCACAGAACATTCCTCTGCTTTTCTTTCTCTCCTCCCTCAATCTTGTTACATCTTTTCTGCTCTCTCTCCCACCCTCCCCACCCTTTTGTGTCTTTCTTCCCTCCACCTGTCTCTCCCACTCTCACCCTCACTACATTTTTACTTCTCTCTCTCTCTAATCTCCTTTATCTCTTTGTCTCCCTCTTTCTCCCCTCCTCTTCCCATCTTCCTTTCCAGGCTTTGTACCATCTCTTTGTGTCTGTCTGTCTCTCTGTCACTCTTCTGCTATTTCTGTCTCACAAGCTTCAGGTCCTCTTCTTGATACCCAAATCCTTTGGTTTTGCCTGAAGCTGTGTGCCTTTAATTTTTCTCTCTGCTAATCTGCAAACCAGAGAAAAGCCATAATATAAAATGGCAGCTCTCCTGCCAAGGGAGGTGGAGACAGTTTATTTTATTTTGCATGCCACCGTCTGTTTACTGCATGGTGATTTTGCATGTGGTTTTGTTTGTATTTGTGTGACTCCAAAGCAAATTACAATGATTTATATATGAGCATTTGTGCCTGACAAACAGAAAATAGGCATTTGTCAATTTCCTCATAAAGTTCACCTCTTTGGGCTTGCAGGGGGACGTGTTTACTGGAAAATAACTTGCTCCAGTGTTGTACTTACAGACAGTTGTCTTGAATATATTCTGAAATATCAGGTATTTTTTGCAGTGGAATAGAATAACCCAGTAGAAGGCGTAGTATTTAGGGATGGTTTCAGTGTGGAATGTAATCAGTTTCACAGTTCAATATTATATTTAGCAAGCCTGCTTCTGTGGCTACATAGATAGACAAAATCTAATATTACAAAGCCTGGTACAAAAAGTAGATGCAATCTGCTTTGCTTTTAAGCAGACCTCTCTCTGTCTCACTGGTTATTAGGGTGTTGTGCGGATCCTTAGGCAATGGTAGCATTTTCACACCATGCTTAAATACTTATACTTAACATATATTTATAAATAGAAATTCAGCAGCCCATAACTGTGACCACTTTTTTTTCTGGTAACTGTGCATACAGGTGACCTATCGTAACTCCAGTGTGGTCATGAATAAGCATGTCAGGGAGCCAAGATTGAAGACAGGGTGAGAGAGCCTCCTTTTTGACTTACAGTGTGTGTATCTGTCTTAGCCAGCTGCATCCCCTTGCCCTGAGCTTGGCTGGAGGAGAGACTGTCCTTCGGCTTACAGCCAGCATGCGGATTAAGGGGTTTGGAGGGAGAGAGAGATTCCGGGGAAAGCTGGGTGCCCAGGCTGACTGCCGGCGACAGCTCGCCATCTTTAGGCTCAGGGGCCTAGTGTTGTGTGAAGTTGACCGTTACCTCAGCATATTGCTGATATGCAGAGGGGAAGCTCAAGTGGGAAAGTGGGAGATGTGAACGGTGATACAACCCCCCCCAGCCAAGACCTAAAGAATGGCACACTTTGCAGAGAGAGACCGTGGAACTGATTATGGACTGAATCACCTTGCTTGGAGCAGATGGTATGATCAGCAGAGAACTACCAGAGATACGAGTGATACTTTCTCCACAGTGCTCACTTTCAAGGCTGATAAAGCACAAGCAGGGTATTTTCTGAGATGAAAGTAGAGAAGGTTAGCTTGTCTTCCCATTTGAATATGATAATGACATGCCTTAGGGAATAGAATGGAGTATGAGGGAGGTACTCGCTCTCAGGGCAGCCGAGGCCCACTGGACTCTCAGCTTGAGTCTTTACAACTACTCATCCCGGGTTTTAAAAAAGATACGTTTTGATTCTAAAAAAAAACCCATGGCTGGGTGGATATTCCATTTATGCATCTGTCCATCATCCATCCATCCATCCATCCATCCATCCATCCATTCATCTTTTCTATTGCAGGGGTTTGGGGAAACCTGGAAGCACAGGGCATGTGACCTAAACAGGATGCCAGTCTATGGCAGGGCACACACTTACACGCAGGAATACACTATGTGCCATTTAGAGAAGACAAAACTGGATGATTTTGGGCAGTGGGCGGAAACTTGAATATCCAGAGGAAACTCACCTGAACATCGGGAAAACATGAAATAGTAAAATCCCAGGGACTGGAGAGTTTTCATGATTCCACAAAGCAAGATTTCTCAGTTAGCTGGGATAACTTATGGTAGAAGTCATTATTGTCCAGTAGGAATGCTCCTTACCTAAACTCTAATTGGGCAATCATGATTTCTTGCTTAAGTTAACCATCTTGCTTTGTGGAACATCCCCTTGGTCTGCGTTATTGTTGAATGTTCTGATTGTGGTTATGTGAAGCGAGGTCTTCTTTCGCCTTCGGTTTAATAAGGACTATGAAAATGCATCATGGCCTGAAATATCTGAGCAGACATCTGCATATGCCTATTCCCCTGTTAAATGTGGTAGCCCTGGATGAGCACAACCATTTAAAACCTTTTTAAAATGTGCTAGCGGGAATCTTTTGCAGTGGATCTCATCAATAGTGCAACTGGAGCTGTATTCAGAGCACAATTGCATTGATTATCATGAGCTGCTGTTTTTGCATTAGGCCTTAGGTATCAGGTTGTTTTTGCCTGTTTATGGATGGAAGTTGAAGAATATTTCACGGGATGTGAGCAGGAGCAAATCAACCCTGCAAGCAGCTTGGGGGGAGGGGGGCTGGCATGACCTGAGATCTTAGCCATTGCACTAATTGTTGTGTGTGTGTGTGTGTGTGTGTGTGTGTGTGTGTGTGTGTGTGTGTGTGTGTGTGTGTGTGTGTGTGTGTG
>JAODLD010000046.1:34119382-34146934 GCA_026781065.1 Mormyrops boulengeri | reverse complement strand
CTTATGGTTATGGTTAGGGCTGGGTAGGGGTTAAGGTTGTCATAGTTAGCATTAGCATTTTTCCCATAGAAATGAATAAGTGTTCCCCATAAAGATATGTTTACCCGACATGTGTGTGTGCATGTGCATATGTGTATGTGTATCACAGCCTTTCAAAAAACACTCCTGTGCTAGTGCTTTTGAATGCTGCACTGAGTAACAAAGACGATTAATTAAGCCAGCAAAGTTGATTTATCCTGCATGTGAATATGACTTGGCAGATTAAGGGATTTCATTCTGAATGGGGGAAAAATACCTTTTCTTAAGGTTTTCCAGAAAACACAGGGGGGTGAGGATTTATTTAGGAGTTTTATCTTGGGCTGTCTGAAGGTCCCCAGTGCATTCCTCATGGTGGGAGGAGAGACGTGAACTAAATTAATTCAAGTCAAATAGCATATTTACTTGCCAGATTCTGTTACAAATTCTTTGATAACTTTGATTGTGCCTAACATAGCTGATCTAAAAAGCTGTTTAGATCTGTAACAGTAGTTAATTTGACATAAAAGAACAATCAGGCATGTAAGAGTTCTGTAAGACCATGCAGTGAAGTCAGAAATTATATGACTTCTACTGGACTATGTGTGGTTAATAAGTTTTGTCCTAACAAATAATATTTGGCCCTTTCTTCAGCATCCATCACATTTTTAAGCCCAAGATCACAAAAGTGTGAGAACCTGTAACGGCTGCCCTAAATGCCTTCACAAAGCCAGTCAACAGCTAGCAGACGCCCCACCGATGTCATACCTCTTTAAATATTCACCGCTATCTGAAAGAAAGAGAGAGAGAGAATGAGAAAGTGTGAGAGAGAGAGGGATCCTGTGAACCGTGTTCATTTTAATTAATCTCCTCTGTTAACGCGGTATATTTAGCTGTATTGTGAGTGCGCCACATCTGCTTACTGCAGCCTCAGGGACGCCCAGGGAGCCAGAGCGCCATCCCTGGTGTGCAAACGGGACGGCTAATTATATTTTCTGTTAATTCACAGTTCAGTAAGTGAAGGCATGGTGATGCTTGGGGTTTGCTGGGGGTGGGGCTTTCCTATGACTCGGCAGGGACTACATGGCTTTGGCCTGTCCTGCTTGTCAGAAGACACATTGGTCCTGCTAGTGAAACTTCTTGTTAAGGTGACAAAATAGGGATGACTATTACTCTGATATTTTTAGTGAGCGATTTCCCACTGAAACAAAGTTGTGCATCAGTTTTTACATACACATACTCTCGGTGGCCACATACATGTGACAATTGGGTTGGACCCACTTTTACCTCCAGAACCGCTTTAAGGTTAGATTCACAGAATCCTTCCTGCACACCACTTTTGTACTGAGCTGTTATTTTTGCACCTCTGGTCTTCCCATTAGCTTTAACGAGTCTGGCCATTCTGTTCTGACCTAAATCAGCAACAAAACTACTGCTCCCTGGATGGTCTTTGATAATTGCACCATTCTCTGTAAACTCCAGATAGAGTGTGTGAAAATCCCAGGAAAGTGGCTGGAACCACTACTTTTGTCACCAACAATAACACCACGTACAAAATCATTTAGATCGCACGTATTAGCCAAAATGGCTAACTGAACCCGTTGACCCTGTCTTTGTGTTGTATGTATTCAGTTGGAGCCGCATGATTCTTTTTTGGGAGGAGCAGGCTGTTTGTGTTAATGCGTACAAACAAGTGGCAGACAAAATTATGGGAACACCACATGAAAAAGCATTTTACCATTGAAGTAAATAAATTACAGCTACAAACACAACCTCAAAAGTGAGTCATATTAGCCTGAATGCCAATTAGCAGTTTGTGTCAGGTTTGACAATTAGATATGTGAGCTTTCAAAGCTACTTTTTGGTTACTAACATAGTACCACAGAGGCCAGAATAAATGCATGAATTGCAGGTGCATCACTCACAAGAACCTGAAAAATTATATACTGTGTCAAGGGGATCAGCCGGAAAATCATAACAATACAGACTGCATTGGCAAAGAAAGACGGTAGAGTCAAAACTCATCAACAGGGTTAGATGGTCACTAAACAGAATACTTGCTAAAAACCAAAAAAGGATAGCCTCAGATTTTGTTGCAGAAACAATCAGAACCTCTTCAGCCCCATCTCATTTCATGAGCTTTACATGACTGGGCCTGCTGTTCGGAAACCGCTTATATCACACTGACCTAACACTTAGAAAACGGAGCGTCATCGTTAAGGGTCAGTTATGACCATGAGATGTCTGAAAAATTATATTTCATAATATTTTAAGAATATGTAATATAAAAAAATACAAGGATAAATGAAAATATCAGGTCCTCCAACACCGCCTCAACTCTCTTTCTCATATACACACAGACAGATACACACACACATGCACACACACAGACAGACAGACAGACAGACGCACACACACACACACTATCTTTTTGAGGACTGTCCATTCATCCATTCATTTCTATGGGTAAAACCCTAATCCCAACAATGATGACCTTAACCCCTACCCAGCTCTAACCTTAACCATAAGTAACCAAACTAAATAGAAGACTTTTTGCATTTTTAGTTTGATGATTGCAGCCACAAATTTTTATTAAATTGGGGTTTAAACTGCAGGACCCTGAAAAATGTCCCCACAAGGGAAAAAGGTTTTTAACACTGAAGACAGTTGGTGGGGGGTGGGGGGAGTGATTGTAGTACTGATCATGGGTTTTGAGTCACTGTGGAGATGCTACACTCTCCACATACCAGTGGCAAAGTTGTCGATGTGGGGGAGGGTGGTGATGGTTCAAGCCTAGCCACAGTAATAGTGGCATACCAGCAAACCAGCATTATGACAACATTCACATAGATTGATACCTTCGTGTGCCACTAGAAGTGACTCCGCGTACCATAGTTTGAGAACCAAAGATCTGAATTAAATAAATTAACAGCATAAATTTCTGATCTGAAAATCACATAATAAAAATATTTTGTGTCCTATGCTGCCTGAAAAAGGCGTTGGGCCCCACAAGACCCTGATAAATGGTTAGAAGATGAATGGTCAGATATGATTCTATATATTTTTTTCATGACTGAATGAAACTAAAATCTAAGTATTCCTTATAAGAAATCAGTTACTGTTTTTTTTACACCCTGTGGAAGCAGAGAGTAGTCTTTGTGGTAGACCTCAGCATATTGTCGATACCATTGCCGTAATGATTCTGTTGATATATTTTTTTGGGCTATGGAGTTGCCCCCGGAGGGGTGTGGGGCTGGAGCAAGGGTGCAGTTGTTCGCATTCCACCTTCAGCACATTTAAGGCCTTCCTCCATCATAGTAGTCCAATGATACGGAAATTTTGATCAATACTGAAAACTGATATATTTTTGTCTACTATCGCTAATACTGATACCGATAACCAGTTAACCTCTGAGCCACTTGCTGAGTGGGAGGGCAGTGAAACAGAATGATGTTGCATTATTTTTTTTTATTCTGTGGAAAACAAAAGATATATCTGCTGGCGAGATTTAATTAAAAAGATGTCGCAGGCTGGTACTTTGGGACCTTTTCTAAGTAGAGTTGCCATCATACCATACTGTAAAATGACATGCTGTGTCCCACTTTTAACCAATATTGGATCCGATTTCTCCCATATTATCAGACAAAGTGATCGACCCCCCCCCGCTCCCCCTCCCCTTCCCTTGCTCAGCAAACTTTATTGTCGGGGACCTCGGGGAGGGAGGGGGTGGCCGCTACAGGAAATACAATGGTTGCCAACTGGTCAATCGCAACAAGCTACTGTGGGGCACCCCCCCACTGAAAGCCAAAATGTACTGAGAGGACTCCCCTCCCAACAAAATATACTGTCACAACTCAATAGTTGGCCATATTTTTTTCTTTGTGCTCTAGCTGTCACAGTAAAAATGGTTGGAGACCACTCATCTAATGCAATGATCTCCATTTTTTAGTAGCCCTGTCTTAAGTGCTGGTGCTGCTAACTTTTAATATTGATAAAGTTTAAATACCAGCTGGCAATATCGGCTAAGATTGACATAGACTAATGCTGATATTGGTGCCAATATATGTAGACCAGTATATTCGACATCTCTACTAAAACCCTCACCAGCAAAAAAATATCTGTAGGTACTTACGGCAGCCGCATGGCTCCTCGGCATACTTCCTGAACCACAGTAGAAGAACGTTACAAAATTGTCATACTGTCTCACATTGTCTGTGTGACAAACTGAAGCTGAGTAAATTTTGAGACAAATGTCATTCAAATTTAAGCAGCACCATATAGTAATAAAAGAGCGCAGTTTTGACACCATTAGCACAATAACTTAAAATTTATTTGAAGAATCTTTTTGAAACTTTACTGACATATCGTATCAATGAATGTTTGCAAGTGATCACATTTTGAGATAAATCACTCCAAAACTGAAGGAATGCCGTGTGTGTGTGTGTGTGTGTGTGTGTGTGTGTGTGCTTGGGGGTGTATTAACTGGGAAAGTATGTAGGTGATAGCCAAGGATTTGCAACTGGGAAGCTGTTTTGTTAAAGCATGCTGTAAGCTACAGAATGATTTATATGTGGATAAACAGTACTGCATGTTCCAGTTTTTTGGTCACGCTATATCAAAATGAAAGGTTTGGATCAAGTGCGTTGTTTCCAAAGGCAAAAGAGAGCCATTAGGAGCACCAGACATAGGCTGGCTACTGTAGTCTCTAAGGCTGCCTTTGCATTAGCATTGAGTAGATTGTCAGCTGTCAGCTTATTAGTTTAATACAGTTCTGGGTGCTGAACTCTAGCCTGGCGTTATTGCTGTGACTCAGCGCTGTCTGGATTTTGAGGTGCTGCCATGTTCCTTGGGGATTTCAGAACTCGTCAGGCACCCATCCAAAGTGATGACATGTTACCAGTTACTTCCAATAATGTCAGGAACATGCTGACCTGTGTCTAGCCTACAGGGTTGCTGCTTTCAAATGGGATCTGTCATGGGTACTTAGTATGGTACAGCACTGGGACCTTATACATCTTTTGCCCCCTGGGTGGAAAGTGGATAGATCATTTGTTCTAGCCTTCTGGGTGGCAGGTAGATAGGGGTGGCCTAGTCTGGTCCAGTCTCCTGCAACTGTTAGCTCCTGGTCAGTATAGTCTGACTTCATGCTAAACTGCCACTTGGCCCATGTGGTCACGATCCTTTTTGCAGGAAACTGGGAACCTGTCCCAAACCTGCATGGTCAAGAACAAAGGGGGAGGCTTTTGCATGGTGCACACAAGTTAACTGGCAGAGCTTTACTTTGCCGTGCTCTAAATATGTCACCATAGTGAATCTTAATTGTAATTCAATAGCATCTCTCTGAAATCCTTAAGGTTTTTTTCTTAATCCTCTATCTTTAGATTTTCAAGTTTATCGTCTATAACTAAAGGCTGCAGATTCTTACCTATGTTAAAAAAGTCAAAATTAATACCAAAGTGCTGCAGGTGTTGTTTTTTTCCCTCCATAATTAGGATGTGGGCGTCTTTGAAAACAGTTTCTTCCTTTTACTTCTTGCTCCTCTGAGAATGAGGGCAGAGTCACTCTCTCAGCTGTGAGTCTGTTTTGCATGTCTGTGTCTTCAGTGTGTGGGAGTTCTCCCACTTCAATCTGCTTTGTGTATGGGTGTGTGTGTGTGTGTGTGTGTGTGTGTGCGTGCGTGTGTGTACGTGCGTGCGTGTGTGTGTGTGTGTGTTGATTAGCAATCAAAAAAGTAAAAATGCCAAAAGTCTTGTATTTAGTCTCCAGAAAGATATAATCACAAACCTGTGTGTGTGTGTGTGCGCGTGTGTGTGTGTGTGTGTGTGTGGTTAAGATCGCGCATATCAGCCGTCAAGTGCAACATAAAGGTAGCGTTATCATTCTTGCATGAGGAAACAGCTCAGTTCCTGATCCATTCTCACAATTTTCTGTTATTTTAAATCAGAAATATTAGTCAATGAATGTGTATATGCTCGAATAAGGAAAATGGAAAAGGCCTTGTCCTATGGAGAACTGTGATTTCTATGAATTACTGCAGAACAGACCGTTTCATTCTCCTTTCATCTTTCACATCCATCATGGAATGTTTAATCAGGAAGGTAATACACTGTGACATTTAAAAATCTTGACTCAGTGTCCATACAGTGCCAGATACAGGCCTACATATGACAGTACAGAATCCATTGCTAGATAAATGACTATGGTTACACTTCTCTTGGATGTGTCTAATCAGACATTATCCTCATTCTGACAAAAGGTTGCCATTGCCATAGGACTTCGCATGATTTACTTTGGTGACACCGTTTTTGGTGCCACCAGTGTGGTGAAGGTGGAATGTGAACAACTGCACCATTGCTCTAGCCCCACATCCCTCCTGGGGCAACTCCACAACCCAAAAAAATATATCAGCAGACTCAATACGGCAATGGTATCGACAATATGCTGAGGTCTACCACAAAGACACGCCATAAGCTACTCTCTGCTTCAGCAGGGTTTAAAAAAAACAGTAACAGATTTCTTATAAGGAATACTTAGATTTTAGTTTCATTCAGTCATGAAAAAATAAATAGAATCATATCTGACCATACATCTTCTAACCATTTATCAGGGACTTGTGGGGCTCAGAGTCTGAGGTTAAAGTCCTAGTAAGCAAGGTGCCACATCTGAAACATCCAGCAGTTTATAGGCTGAAGCATAAAATTACAAAATATGCAAGACAATTTGAGCAAAAAGCATGTGCTCAGTATCTAAACTAATAGTGTCACTTTTAATAGTTTCATGGATGCATAATGCATTTGCTGTTTTTGGAAATGATTCTGGAATGATTAACAAAACGTTCTGAGTATACCTGAAAGAGGTCAGAATCAAAAGAATTAGAATCAGAATATCTTTATTGTCATTGTAATATGTACAACAAAATTAGTGGATTCATTCTGTCCAGAATTTACAGAGTAGTCACTAGGGCTGCATCAATCCCTTTCCCCTGCTAAGAAGCCTTATGGTGGTGGAACATCTGACTCTGTCTCTTATCCAGCATGCCGGCAGTCAGAGTAGATATTTTGTCAGCATCGATGGCTTGGTCTGTACTGATTGCGTGATGCCTGTGTTCGTCAGAGGGAAGTTCACTCTGCTCATGGCTTGACCTTTTGATCTTGGAGGGATGATGGTAAGCATGACAAGCAGCTGCACTATTATAAGGCTTCTCGTAGTAGGGGAAAGGGATTGATGTGGCCCTAGTGACTACTCTGTAAATTTTGGACATAATGAATCCATAAATTTTGTATACAAACAGGGTTGGATTGAGTCATGTACTATAGGACTTTAGTGTGTTCAGTCCTTGAGCTTGTCCTCCTTCTGTTATACTATTTTTAAGTCTGTATCGGACTGGAGTAGGAATGATGCAGCTATGTTTGGTTTTTCTTCATGTGAATTCAGCTCAGTGTTACCCTATTCATGATGAATACTGTTGAACATTGTATCATGAGTTTAGCAGCAATATTCATCCCTCAGACTACTGAGCCAAGCTATCATTACCTTTAACTTGCAGTACAGTATATCTGTTACTGATACATTTTGAGTGTTACATGTGAGCTGATGACTGTTGGTGACAAAGACATGAGATGGTTAAGTGATATGAAAGGAGAAGATGTTGAAATGTCATTCCCAGAGGGAGATAGCGGATTGTTACAGAAGTGTTACTTCATGGCTCTTTGACTGATTACTGTTGCTCTTTGTCACTGATTTAGATCAACTTGCCTTGACAGACCTACTTTGGGATGCTCATTATGACCAATCACTGCAGTTGACTGTCATTTTTGCATTAGTTAGTCTAAATTGGCATGAAAATGGAGAGCCATGTTGGATTGATAATCTTTCTCAGGCTTAGGGCCGGTATGGCTTCTTCTTTCCCCCCAAATGGCCAGTGGTTGTCCTCCAGGAAGCAGGCAGATGGACATGTAGTTTTGTGACATGGACCAGAGGACCTTCCAGCTCAATGGCCAGCTTAGGACGTTCTGTATCTTGAAAAGTACACTCTGGACACCACACTGACACACTTTGGTAAAAGCAGGCAACTCAGACCTGAAAGGATAGATAATTGAGTTAGGCTTTCCACTTTCATTCTCAAGAAATATGGGGCACCTCACCCCCTCCCAGGTCCCGGGCAATAAAATTTGCCAGGTTTGGGGGGATGGATTGGGGTGGGAGGTGGGAGGATCGTGTATTGGTTCAAAACGGGGCACATTGCTTTATTTTTTACTGTGGAAGATCTCTTAGGCCTAAATATAGGACTGGTGGCAGTTCTACCAGCAATGTCAGACCTGGTCCCTGGTACGAGAAGTGAGGCAGTCAGAGAAAAATCCAGCAACAAAGCGTACTGTCTGCGTTTTCTAATGTTACACACTAGGACAAAAAGAAATATTTTTGTGTGATTTATTTATTAGAATTAGATTTCAATTTGTAGTCCATCTTTTTCATGTTGCAAGTCTGTTTAAGAGGAATGCTAATGCTAAAGCGAAAATGGAGCATTGAAGCAAATAAATGATAACTTGAATTCTACAGTGATAATTATCAATATCGAGTAATATGATAAAAAATATTATTAAAATATTTTGCCATATTGCCCAGCCCTACTGGATCTATCCCAAACACTACAAAGCACACAACTTGGGAACACGCTATACAGGGTGCCAGTCTAAAAATAGTACTACGAGATGAACTTAACTTTCTGCATTATTTACAGAATAATCATAACATATATTGATAACTCTTTTGTGGGGTCTTGATTTTAATCATGATATATCTTTTTATGCATTTTCATAAACTTTTACCAAAGTTTTATAACAATACTGAAAATTTGAGTGTATTCCAGAAATTAGTAAACACTTGCATAAATTTGATTGAAAATAGTTCTGGTAGAATTTAGCAGTTTGTGGTAAGTGGTAATTGTTCTCAGTTCTAGTTGCAAAAAGGTGAGTGGGATCAAACATTAAAATAGTAATTTTGCCCATTTTTGAATGCCTGGCAGAAAAGTACATAGTACAGGACGACTTCCTGGAAGCTGGACGTTTTTTAAGAAAATGAAAATCACTGAAGAATCAGAACAGGCCCAATTAAAATGATTGCTATATTCAGTCTTGAAATGATCCAGATTGATGGAAAAGCTGAGAGCAGCAATTCATGACAAGAAGATCTATGCATAGAGAGATGAGATTACCTCTGGGAAAGTGAAACACTTCAGAAGATACCTTCACTCTAGGGAAGAGAACATAATTGTACAATATATAGCTGGAGAAATTAGAACATAATTGAAAGTACATGGGGCAGATTTGCTTAAGTGAGACTGACATCAATGCAAACATGTTTTAGAGAGCCAAAGGTGTCTTGTCCTTTTGATAACTGGATTCAGTTTGTCAGATGAAATGACTTTGAGCTTGAAACCATGAAGACTTTTACATTGTTGAAAATCCGGAGCTAAGCATAACTGTCAGTCTTCACGTTTTACACATTTAGAACCCACCCATCTAACGTCACTCAGGAATACATGCAGTGATATTTTTTCCTTACGTATGCCTCTTTTTTCATTTTGTAACTGGCAGTGATGGTAACGTTTGCTTTTTCACAGAGCGTAATTGTAGCAAAGTAAAATATCTAGTTAGATTTTATTACCACAAGACATACTTGAACATCAACCCATAATGAAATACTGTTGTGTCTGTTGAAATACTGTGTGTTTATGTATATATATATATATATATATATATACTGTAATTTATTTCTTTTTTTCTAAAAAACAATTTAGTATTGCATGCTCACAGTAATTCCTGGAATTACAAACTACAGACACTCCTCTACTTACGAGCGAGATGCGTTCCGAACGGCCGTAAGTAACTTGAACTGTTCGTAAGTCATTATTCAACATTATTTTAAGGGCATTAAGCAAGTACTAAAAACTAGGATGCTGGGAGCACGCATGCTCGGGAGTAGCGGCCAGAAGTCGTACTCGGCAGAATTGGCGCGCAGAAAAAAAATTGATGTTGTGGACAGGAAACGGGAGCCCAAGGGACACAATTTGGACTTACAGTCCTCTTCATTCGTATGTCTGGAAGTTCGTAAGTTGAAAGTTCGTAAGTAGAGGAGCGTCTGTATTTATATTTACTATGTAGCTAATATGCATACATGCATTTCTCAGTAAATATCAGTGTACCTAATTAGTCTGGAAGATTGTTTCACCATGTTTTGGGATTCACCAAAGGAATATGTCGAGTTTTACACAAATGATAATAGAAGGCTGGGAGTTCTGATGAATTTTTAAATAGAATTTTGCTAGATAACACGATGTACTTGCTGACTGTATGTTTATATATTTTGTGAGGCTTGTGTGAACAATCAGTGTGTGCAGAGCTAATGATATTTATGACCTTCTCCTCTGGAGTCTATTTAGATGCACAAAAGCTTTTTTTGGCATGCCCGAAGCTTTATCTTCTGACTGTTTTATATATATGACGGGAGCCTATAGGAAACCAATGGATATTAATAATCTTGGGTTTGACTGGCTTTCAGGCAATGGGATAGCTAATCACCCAGACAGTCTTCCAATTACCTTACCCTGCAGGACAATGGCTGAAATATTGTTTGATTATCAATACATGATAGGCCCTTGTCTTTTAAATCCAGTTTGCACAATTAATACTGTTTACGTAAAGTTTTATTTGTAAAGACGTGCTCTAATTATCTGATGTGTAGTGGTAATTGCTGTGAATGCTGATTGTCATTTCAGCTGTTCCCACACATTTGCAGCAATGAGCATTTTACGCCTCCTTGTCGAAGTCTGTCAGCTACATGAATAACGTATAAAGGAAAATGGAGAAAATAACAGCCAATCATGTAATGAAACACCTAAGAGGAGACTTTTTAACAGGCAAATTAATGGCTGCCATTTTTCAGAATTGGGCTGTAATTAAAAAGCCACTTGGATGGCTTTTTTTGTGAAGTTTTATTCCGTATAAGCCAATTGATGCCGTCACTTATGTGACCCAGAGGCAAGGTGGATCAATTTAATGTGTACTCTAGCATTACACAGTGTGTAGGAGTTTTCTCTCATGTTTTCTGCCATCAAGCACACCCAGCAGAAAGGGCAGCTGCACTGCCATTGGTTGAAATGATCTTTTGTTGCCAAATATTAAATGCTCACCATAGCTAGGGAACAGGACCAAGTGCTTTATCTAGCTTTTTTCAAGGCAGGTTCAGGAGTGAAGGTTAGTACTATTGTTGCTAATGGCTTTAACAACTTCACAGTGGTGATCTTTAGGGTTACCAGGGGTACAAGGGATGGGGTGCTTTGAGTCACATTTGGGGTCAGGACTGAAGGTAAAAAGCTACATTTGTCTTCAAGTGCTATTTTGTTAGTCTCCAAGTGCATTGCCCAGGCTCCAGCCTTTGAGTGCCACATTAAGCCCAATTACCGCCGTGCTCTGGCATTCACTGTGCGCTGAGTTGGGTCCAGCCTGATGTTGCGGACAACTTTCAAGGCGAAATGGGGGATAGCACAACTCTCACCCTTGGGCTTGGAGCATGAATTGTTATAGCCTTAATAATGCAAGAAAACAAACGATTCCACAGGCGGTTTTCAAGGAGATTCATGAAAAGTGTGCCTTCCGCTGTGAGCGCCTGTTAGATTGATTTCAAAAGCCAAAGGAAGGAAGGAGAAATTAAATGGGAAAAACAGCCATATGATAAACAGTTTTATTTAGCAGAATCCAATTGCTTTAGTACCCTGAATGACAAAGGTTTAATCTATAATATTAATCGCTGCTGTAAATGTTAGTTGCCCCCACTACACCCCACCCTTGTGGTATCTTTCGGCAGCTTTTAAAAATTGTCTTATGAAGGACAGGAATGGAATGATGAAATGACAGCAATGACTCAAAGGGCCATCCAAAAAGCAGCACTTGACAGCTAAAAGGAGGTGGAAGGTGCAAGTCTACATGAGAAGATGAGCTTCTGAAACTGTTTGTCTGGATGGCATTGTTACATAAAATGTTCCTAAACATCGGGACCCAGCCTGAACAAAGCGAGTCAGTGGAAGAGAACAGAGAGACACTGACTAGGAGAATAAAATGAGGTGTCAACCTAAATAGTTTTGCTAATGCTATAAATGCACCTGAAATTGATATATGGACAGTAAAGCCATCTGTGCTACTGCTACCTGAAATAAATTCAAGACATCCTATCACTGGAACATAACATATAAGCTAGTGGGTTCTGCAAATGCTAGTTTAAAAAAGATAGTGAGTATGTGCTTTAATTACCATAACAAAGACAACAAAAAAGACAAAAAAGTCTTTTTTGTGTGTTATCTTGAAATGATGCAACAGTGTTGTTTCTGTGGTGATTCTAAAGCAAAGAACACCATAACCTATTTATAACACAGTGCTGAACCAGACTGTGGTAGACAAATACCTGAGAGTACAAAATTTACGTTTTTATTAGCTCATACCCTCTTGAGCCAGCATTTTGACTTTTATCACCAGTCTAATAAAATATGGTGCAAATCGACTCCGTTTAGCCTGTGATGGATTTTTATGAAAGCACCGTCAAATGGTGCTTCGGAACATTAAGAGCATAATTGTCTTTTGCAGTCTGTCAATTGACACAATCGGTTGAATGGGGTGCAGCTTAATGGCGTTTCTCTTAGCAAGTCAATGCTGTTGTGCCCTCATGATTATTGAAGAATCTGAACCGCAGTGGGTGAAATCTAGTTCATAGAGTGTATTCTGTGTAATAATGGAGTGGATGCTTGTCATTAAGCAGAGGTTACCACCATTGTATGAAGGAAACAGCTTATAGCATATGTTATTGTCCATCCATCCATCTTCCATTACTGCTTGTCTACTGTGAGGTTGCAATGAGCCTGAACAAGGCAGGACCTCCATGATCAGATGCTTATCCATCACAGGGCAGTCAGTCACACAAACTATGGGCAATTTAGAGACAACCATTTATTGAAATGTTTTTAGACTGTGCAAGGAACCTGGAGTAGAGGAAACCTACAGGAACGCGATAAGAACTGGGGTCAAACGCAAACCCAGAGCTGTGCAGATGTGATACCACAGTGCTGCGCATCGAGCCACCATACCTTTCACATTCACTAGTGTTGTGCCTCCCTTGCCTGCTTTTGTTTATTCATCTTTGAAGGTGCCCCATGGAATAGATTCCCAAACAGTTTCTGCCAGGCCCCCCTTTTGCAAATAACAAGATTATTGTGCCTCCCCTAACACACACACAAAATAATCACAAAATATGAAACTTTTGGCATTTTTACTTTTTTAATTGCATTCACAGATCTTTGTGGGGACCTGAAAAATGGTCCCCACAATGTCAGAGAAACAGTTTTTTATTACATTGTGGGGGACATTTAGTCACCCACAATGTAATATAAACCTTTTTAGTTTTTTTTTTATTGCAGTCACAGATTTTTATAAAATTGTGTTTCCCCAAAAAATATATGAAATATAAATAAAACTAAAATTTAGTTTCAAACAAAAGACTTACACATGAAGCATCTTCATTTGTATTTACAGAAAAAAACGTCAAAAGCTCATAGACTGAATAAAGAATAATCAAGTGTCCTTTCTCACAAATGTAAACAAGTATCTGAATAGTGAGTACCAGTAGGGTAGTGGTTATTTCCACGCTTATTTCAGAAAAGCACTTTGCTGTTTGTGGTTTTACGTGTTACTGCGGCCCCATATGGTTTGTTCTGAGGCTTATTTTGTTTACATCAAATGTGAAAATGATCCATATATCGGTACATTTTTCCCTTACCTAAAGCCGACTTTGGTACAGTCATGATGGCAGAAGAGTTTACAGATAGACTTCACTAACTGAAGATATTACGTCAAAGTAGACATTTTGGTCTTATTTTTATTGGCTGATGAAAGTGTGAGTAATATTTTGAAAAATCTTCATTTACAAATAGCTTTTGTCATAGTTTTCGTCAAGTTAACACTGGTTCAGCTGTTGGAACGTGCCCCTCCATGACAAAGTCCCCCCAGTTTGGTAACCTCTGGAATAGGTATTTCGGCAGGCAGAATTCATAAAAAAAGAGATATAAGCAGTCATCCATCTGATATTGTAAAATAACCATAAAATTTTCTGCACTAATTGATTTTATTGGTTTGGTTATGGATTCTTAAAAGAAGTGTGTTTTCTGAGAGGAAGCGGTTCCAAGTTGTGCCTTAAAGTCTGGGTGTCTTTTCATCCTCCTTGGTGGGTTCTTACCGCAGGTTTAGTCCCAATATATTGAAAGAGCAAAGTTAATGATATGCAGAAAGCAGAAATCAGATTTTAAAAATCACAAAATGCTGCATGTGTTTAGCGTACAGTAGTTGTACTATTAAGGATTTTATAATGTGCCATTTATCACGAGTTAAAAGACAATACTCACTTTAGTTTCACCACCAACCACATCCAGACCATTATTGGAATGACCCATATTCAGATACACTTTATGTATTAAGTCGTCTTATATCTGGGTCATGTAAAATTCTTGCAGCCATTACCCACTGTAGCCCATTTTTTTCAATTAAGATGAAATACAGACACAACAGTAGTGTAGAGGGAATACTATATTTCTCCAGGGATGCAAACTTCATACCCAAATTATATTAAGGATTAGTGTATGCAGGCATGAATTAAAAGGAGAAACTAATTTCATCTAGTACGGTGAACTGTATTTGAAGATACACTATTCCTTGATGAGACTCAGTGCACAAGAAGCACAGGTGACGCACAAAAGTCTTTAACCCCCCAGACAAGAAGAATTAATGAAAGTGACTTTGCATTTCCTACTTCTAACCCCCCCCCCCCCCATTTCACTGCAGCGCCAGACTGAACTGTACAGCACACTCATCAGGCACTGCACATGCAGAAACATGCACTTTAACTGTTTTGTGCTCCATCCATGTTTACTGCATGACAATGGCATAAAATCTCATTTATCTCAGTGCCTCAACTGTATATCATGTAACCCATTATACCATGCAGTATTTCCTGCACTCTCAACTGAAGTTTTCTTCATGTACAATATTCCTTATATATTTTTAATACTGTGTAGTGTTATTGCTATATGTTACTTATTTCATTCTTTTTTTCCTTCTTAAACTTTCCATAGCTTATATCTTGTCTTATCTTATCTTATCTTATCTTATCTTATCTTGTCTTGTCTTCTTCTGGAAGACCTCCTGTGGCCGCAGCTGGAGGTGTGTTTTACCCATATTGAGATGGGAATAGCTTTGCGAAAGTTAACAGGGTTGCTTTAAAGGTCACAAAAGAACCATGCCTCATCTGATCTCCTGACTCTGTTGTATAAATGTTTATTTTGCTTTCCAGAATGTGTACTTGGCTGCCTTTTAATGTGCTGCTTGACCATTGATATTTGCCCTTTGCGTGACCACCTCCCGGTGTGAGTTGGCTGTGGTTTTCAGACTGCGTTCAGAGGGAACCCCCCCCCCAAAACAGAGCTGTTATTGAAGCAACCCCTACTGCTTGGATTGAAGTAGAGGATGGCCAACTGGGGTGGGGAGTGATGGGGGACAGAGCAGAAAATGCTCCACATTGTCTCCTTGTGGGGGCTGTCTCTCTGAATGGGCACTTCCTCCTTTCAAGCCTCTTCTTTTTGACGGCAGAGTCCAGTTCCTGCCCCTGCTGTGGGCCAGTTGGATCACGGCCCAGAGGCAGACACCCTCTGCTCACCTTGTCTTCATTTGCTAAAGAGCTTGGGTTGGGGGGAGAGATGACACACACAAAGGCGGGGCTGGCCCTGGATCAGGCCACGTCTTGTCTTGCCATTGTGCTCACACAGACCCACTCCCTGCCCCCTTTAATTCTCTTGGTGATGTACAATTACTCTTCTGTGTTGTGTTGGAGCCCAGCACCGAGTGCAGCATTGATCTGCAGGCCTGTGATGTGGTGGCTGGGTGGATTTGGGGGGGTGGGAGAGAGAGAGAGGACGGCTTTTTAGGCCTTTCTCCAGCACACATTCCTTTGTCAGTTGGGTTGGGGGGGAGGGGGGGCTGACAAGGAGAAGCCAGTCGACATGGCCTATGCCTCCCTGTTTAAACATCCTCCTCTTCGACCTGGTGCGTCCGCTAAACTCCCAGAGCGTGGCGGCCTCGAGGCCAGCTGGTTGGTGGTTTTGACACTGACTACGTGCACTGTGTCAGTGCAGCTGAGCTCCTTCCCCCTCCCTGAAGCATGTGGCAAAGTGTTTCTGGCATGAGCTGTCAAAGGAGTCATACCTGCAAAAGGTACGGGGGGGGGTTGAAGAGCCTTGAAGATGCCGAGGTGCAGTGAAGAAGACCCTAAACTCCTCTTTTAAGTCTTACATCATTTTGTGATTGGTGGGTGTTTTTAAAGTGGAAGTGGTTTTTTACCTTTAACTTCAATAAAAGAAAGATAGCGCTGTGATTGACATTCAAATAAAGAGATGCCATTTCCTTCTAATACAAGTATTCGAAATAAAAGAGAAATGCTCATTTTTGACGTGTTACTCAATTAAAAAAGTAAATTACTTTCAAGAGCCCCTCCATTAAACATTGGTTATTTATAGCTGAATTCAAAGTATCTGTTTGAATTCAAAGTATTTCTTTAAAGATTTCTTGGTAAATAATTCGTTCCTATTTACTCATCTTGGTTACACAAATTAAACATCTTCCATATGCGGCTATCCAATATAGGGCCTTGGTTAGTCTTCGGACACCCTGGAGGGGAAACTGGTCTGTCACAGGGCATATTCCGTGCTGCAGAGTGAATGATTGGAGGATGCCTGTCCACCTAAAACTCCATGAGCTGTGGGAGACAAGCAAAATACCCAGAGAACACACAATTCCCATGTGCATGGGGCCGAGGGTGACAAATGAACCCTGGAGGTATATGGCCATACCGCTATAGATGAAGATGAATTGTAATGCTGGAACTGAACCCACCAGAATTACTGTAAGGAGATGGCGTTTAACTGAATTTGAACTCCGCTATATCTGTTACTGTGTGCCTTGTGGTGTTTGGGAAAGGCTACCGTAGGGCAGTGTGATATGGCAAAATATTTTGTCACAATAATTTTTTTCATATCAGCCATAATTACTATTATTTAAGTTATTTGCTTAAATGCTCCATTTTTGCTTAAAATTCCATTAGGATTCCTCTTAAACAGACTCAGGACATGAAAAATGGACTGCAGACTAAAATTTAATTCTAATAAATCACACAAAAATATTTTTTTTGTCCAGTGTGTAATATTGGAAAGCGCAGACAGTATGGTTTGTTGCTGGATTTTTCTCTGACTGTCTCGCTTCTCGTACCAGGGACTGGGTCTGACATTGCTGGTAGAGCTGCCACCAGTCCTATATTTTATGAGATCATCCATATTATAAAATAAAGTGCTGTGTCCCATTTTGAACTAATACACAATTCCCCCCACGCTTGGCAAATCTTATCTTCTGGGATCTGGGGGTGGGGTGGGATGATGGCATCCCAGATTTCTTGAGATTGAAAGTGGAAAGCCAGACTGCTGCTATCTCTGACTGTAAGCACTTGCTTGCTGTGTCTTCTACCGGATGGCAATGCTTTCAGTGGTGAAATAAGTTTGTAGTATTTCCAGTTTTAGTTGCCGCCACTCTGTTGCATGTTGGACTTTAAATTGCCAAAGTACCTCCACACCACCACTGCCTTTGTACCTTTATCCCCAATATCATAGCTTTTGAGCTGTTACATTCTTCGCCTACCTCTGACTGAGTGCTATTCTCTCCCATGACTCATGTTTATTAGCAAAACAGTAATATTCAGCATCCATTGCAAACTCAAAAGATTGCTGTGTGTTTGTTGAGAATAGGGTATCTGTTCATCAGACTACTATATGATTGGTTGGAATTGTGTTTGTTTCTGTGAAAGGCTGATGTGTGCTATCAAGCAATGTTCCTTATCGGCAGTTTATCGATGTTTCTCATTTCCAAATTGTTTACATTTTACATGATGATAAAACGATATATTGCTTAATATATCCCCAAATCCCCCCCCCCACTCCCCTGAAAAAAAAGAAAAGATAGTGGCAGCTTCTGTTAATTATGATAATGAAGAATTGCTGGTAGGTTCTGCAGAACAATAGAATGGTGCAGGATTCCCAGATTGGGGAAGCACTCGCAAAGCTTCAGATGAAAAAACTTTTGCTCACCCATCACTATTACTGCATCAAGGGTAATGGAGTAATACAATATCTGTGGAAAAGATATTGTCATGGTGTTTGCTTACGTGATGCATCGCCTCTGCTGTGACACTCCTTATGTAAGCTTTCAGTTATATGTAAATTATTCATTTGTTGTTCCCCAATATCTGTTACTGTAGTTCTTCTTGGTTATTTGATGGACACATTAACATAATTGGGAGCAATGTTGGAGCCAAGATAGATACATGGTCTCAGTGCAATTTGAGTAGCTTGTTGAGTAAGTATACAACCACATGGCTCTGTCTTTCACTAACACTCTCAGTTTAATCCCTGTATAAATGTAATGTGTGTATATTTCATTGTGACTGCATGTACTGTATGTCTGAATTATAATTGATGTTTATGGTTAGTAGATATTTGGCTTACAAAAAACTGCATTATCATTTTTTGAATATGAAATATATTGATTCAGGGCAGCATGGTGGGTTATGGTGTTTTGCCACTGGTATACAGGAATCGAGCCCCAAAGAGACAAGTTACAGCACGGATCCAGCTTGCTTTGGTTTTCCACTGCAGAAGGGTCGCCTCGGTGAATCGGTGTTGCCGGGTTCCGAGAGTGACAGAGACGTAAAACCGAAGAGATGCTTAGTAACACTTCCCATGGTGAACATCTTGATTTACTCTGTGTTAATTTCCACTAGCAAGTCTGTGATAATCGTCATCTTATGTTAGCATCAAATGCTTGTGAAATTAGCATTCGCTTGCGTAGATTTGCGTCACGGATCCATTCCGTTGAGCTGTTCTATAGTACTTTTTAAGTAGGATGTTGGAAATTTTCAAATTCCAAAGGTATCGGGAATGCATCGGTACATTGCCCGCTATTATTAATAGTGAATAATATGCAGAATATGCCTTTTTTTCCTTCAGATAATTCATGCATATCGATGCAGATCACAGATACATCCATGCATTTCAACCAATCAGATGGTGGCGACGCAACCAGCATGGTTTGGTCATGCTTTCAGCCCTGCTAGAAAGGCTCAGATAAATTACAATAGAAAACAGTTCGCTGCATGGCTCAGTTCTTGGTGGCAGTGGAAATCGCCATTAGTGGTCAGCACTATGGCTTTGTACCTTGGTTGAATGGCTTTATGGGTATTTTCAGGGTACTCCGACTTCTGGGTAGTCCAAAGATATGATTTGGTGAATTGGTGTCTATGAGTTGCCTATGACTATGTACCCCATGATTGCATCCCATGCCTAGTGTCCATGACTTATGCACTGTGCTGTCTGTGATAGGCTTCAGGCTCACTATGACCATGTACTGGAGAAGCAGTTATGGAAAATGGATAGCTAAAATACAGTATTTTATGATTGCCATGATAGCTATCAATACGGTATTCTGTCTTGCTAAAAGGCACATAATTAACAACATAAAATTATATAAAAGCAGAATTATGCTGAGGTTCCCAATCACGTAATATTTTTGCATGCTAATATTCTATTATAAAAAGTAATCCATAAAGTGATTTAAAAGCTCTGTTATCTTTTAGGTAACAAGGATTTTTTTTCAGAAAGAGCATATGAATGTTATTTAGAATCATAAACAGCAAAACAAAAAGATTCTATTTCACAAGTTGCTTCGATGGTAATTTACAAAATTTGGACTTGGGCTTGAATTTTTATTTTGTTTTGCCAAGAACACAAGCCATTAACCTTCTCACGTTCCAGGGAGAACATTGATCTTTAGCAATACCTTTTATCAATATTTTTCCTGTGGAAAAATAAATGCAATGGCTCTTGCCAACTTGTAATACTTATCTTTGCACATACTTATTTTGCTTGAATTTTTGGCATTAACAACGGAACACTGGCAAAGGGAGGAGACCTTGTATTTATTGATTTATTTTATCCCATTTTCAATTGTCATAAACCTTAACACTGTGAGATTCATGTTTTTAAGGCAAGGAAATAATTCAATTCCTGTTCCTCTGTGTGAGAGAAACATGCTGCCTGGGTTTGCAGCCTTGAATAGTAAATGTACCTGCACTAGTGACAGCGCAACCCCTGTTTGCCAGCACCCCAGGTGACTGCCTTTGTCAAAGGCTAAAGCCAAGATGGCAGTTGCAGGTAGTAACTGAGCCCAGGAAGAACCCTTGGATGTTGTCTATGGTTCCGGTGACTGATAATGATGTTTGCCTGAGGCATGGACCACTGTGGGGTGAAAGGGGTAACCTGAAAGGATTTGTACCTGGTCCTGTGCATCAATGACACCTTGGACTGTGTGGCTGGCTCATTGTGAATCAGTTCTCTGGACTTCCGAAAGGGGGTGAAACTGATGGCCAAAGCCAAACCCAGAACAACTTTTTCCATCACTTTGGCAGTTGATAGTCATGCCCTTTAACCTCAGCAACACTCCAGTCACCAATGTTTAATGGAAAAGGTGATGAGCCCACCACCTTGACTTGCCTATGTACAAGGCAACATACTTGGACAATGTTCTGCTCTGACACATATTGCAGCAGCATGGCTTGTCAACTAACCCAGACAAAGTTGTGTAGGGTTGGCTGGCACCCAGAAGCATGGTAGAGTTCTGTAGCTTCTTGGACTTGCGCTTTACTACCATCAGTTCATCTAGTCTTCTGCCAACATTGTACTTCCCCAATTGACAGAGAAGGAGCAGAAATTCTTTTGTTATGGTGATTGTGAAGTGCTGGTAGGCCCTATTGGAGGCTTTTCTCAGCCTTGATCTGCCCTTCATTCTTGACATAGAAGGCAGTGAGATTGGCATTAGTATTGTGTTATCAGAATAAGGGGACAGACAGTGTATTGTAGCCTACTTCAGCAGGACCCTGAGCCACCCAGAGATTACTCCATGACCAGACGGGAGCTGTTAGTAGTGGTGGCGGCTGTGTGACAGTTCCGCCCTTACCTGTACTGCCGCCCATTCAAGTTGCAAATGGAGAATTCCTCCCTCTGCTGGGCGGGTCGCTTAATGGAGTTAGGTTCTATCAGGGGTCTGACTGCACAGCGATGCCGATGTCATATCCCAGTGCTGCTACGTCTGCAGAGATTGTGCCCGGCTGGATGAGTGAAAAGCTCGTCAAGGGGAGGTGGTGCAGGTCCAGGGCCTGTTATTGCAGGTGGTGGCCCAGGAGGAACTGCAGTGACTGAGAGAACAAACACTGACATGGATTCGGTGATCCATTGGAAACACCAAGGTCAACAGCTGAGTCGTGAAGAGGCAGCTCCATAGTCACCATCGGCAAAGGTGCTGTTTGGGCAGCAGGACTTGATTCTGTGGGAGGCAATGCCGCCTTTTTCCTGACACTCAGCTGGGGACCTGCATGCACTGGCAGGTGGTGGTGCCAGAAGTGCTGCGTGACGGGGTGCTGAGGGCGGTGCCACCATGACCTTTTGCAGGAGGTGTGATGACTCTACAGCCAAGAAATAGTCCACAGGACAACTGCATGCCCTCCTGCAGCAGCTCCAGGTGGGAGCATTTACGGAGAGGGTATATGTGCCTGTGCTAGGGCCATTTCAGAGGCTGAGCAGGGGAACTGGTCTTAGTAGCATTTGATTTTTTTCCAAAGTAGCCTGAAAACTATGCCATCCTCAATCAGAAAGCAGACATCATTCTGCTGTCTTTTGGGAGGCATGTCTGTGGGCTTTGGAATCCCTGTGGAACTCCATAGTGAATATGGCTGCAATTTTGAGGATCAGATTCTAGGGATCTCTGTAGGTAGTTGGATGTTAAGACAAGGAGAACACCATTTTACCCGTAAAGCAATGTGATGTTGGGAACATTTAACAGTACTCATTCTGTTTTGCATCTGTGCAAAATATGCACGGTGTTCCCTGGATACATGGTTTTCTGGGCACTGTAGCCATTTTTTGCACATGATGTTATTTATTATCTTAATATTATTTTTCATTTTAAGACATCTTGTTCAGTGTGCGCTGTCCATCTCGTGTGCTCTGTGAATCTTGTTGTCTTCTGTTAATCTGTAACTTCCATTGTATTCTTTACAAATATATGTCCTGTGAAGTCTTTCTCCATATATTGTGTGATTTTTGCCCTGAATTTCATGTTTGGCACCAGACCAGTATTTTTATGGTGCAGTTTGACAGAAGGACGATCCATGGTGCGGCTAATGGACACGAAGGGAACTTTATTATAAATGAAACTCAAAGACTTGAAATAAAAGGTAAAACTAAACCTCTCAATGGCTAAACACAAAGAAAAAACACCAAACATTCGGGGAGCACAGGCAAGGAAACCGCAGCAATGAAACTTGAGACAGTACATACAAGCACATACAATGACCAACTGAGGAACCAGGCAAGACTAAGCACATATACACACACAAGTGAAAAAGGCTATACAGGAAACAGGTATGGGCTTTTGATGATTAACCAAACGCTAGGGATTAGGAATTATAAGTCACAGACGAGGGTCAGAATCACTAAACACTAAGGACACAAACATTAGGAGATACTAGGAACTGGGATACAGAATATTACTACAAAACTAGAATCAAGAAGGGATAACAAGAACAAAGCCACCTAGACAATGACCAATACTGAAACAGTTAACATGGGAAATAAGTTCTGGGGCAGAAAACAATAATTGAGGCTGGTCTCTAGCCAGCCTTGAACCCATGATGGTTAGGGAGCATGGCTCTCAGCCACAAACACAGCCCATTCAACCACACAGCAACCCACACTATGGACTGTGACAGATACTAAACACAGAAAAGAACGGGATGACCAGCGACACCCGCTGCCAAAACAGGGAAACAACGGAGAGAACAGGACAGGGACCGATCCTGACAAGTGTAAGATGTGCATGGTGGGAGGAGAGAGTGTGGCTGGCACTTCCTACTGGGCATTGCAATGCATGCTGGGAGGGAAATTGTGAACGTTAATTGGCATACTTGTTTTCTTGCTCTGTTATATTTCTCTTGTCTTGATTGGTGGTCGTAATAGAGCAGCATGTAATAAGTAGTTATTTTTGAAGGAGAGGTTTTATACAAGCACCGTCTGTGAGTGCACTAGCTAGAGCAGTAGAGCCTTGTGGGTTCCCATGGTTCCAGTTGAATACATGGCAAGAAATATTGTTTGTTTATTTGTCAATAAAGTTACTCATTTATGTAAAACTGAACTTCAGTAGCTTCAGTCTATTGACGTGTGCGTAATGCTACAAAGTAGTGTATTAATATTGATGATACAATGAAATACAACATTTATAATTATGCATAGTTATATTACACTATTACATTTAAAATTCATCACATTGGCTATGTCAACTCATTCAGACATCTGTATATCATTGCACCAGAAGGTGGTGAAAGGGAGATATTTCACTGATGAACAATATGATCTAATTCACTGATCTCATTTTTCAACAATATATCTTTCACCCATTGAACTAAGTGAATGTTGACTCATTGAACAAACTGAAGGAACTGAACAATGAATCACTCATTGAATTAAATCAACAAATTGAACAAATCAGTGCTGTGACCAATTCAATTCAATTCAATTTTATTTATATAGCGCTTTTAACAACAGTCATTGTCACAAAGCACTTTACATATAACCGGCCCAAACCCCCACCAAGCAAGCCTGAGGCGACAGTGGCAAGGAAAAACTCCCTCTAGCAGGAACCTAGACTGGGAAGGGGACCCCATCCTCCTCTGGGCGACCGGGGTGACCAATATCACATTTCAAACTTTTGACAAGTATTTATAGCTTCAGGTCTACCACAGATGTAAAAAGACAAGGCAACATTTATTGGTTTACTATATTTCACCAATGTAATTGACCAGTATGAACCAGGTTATTTTTTTATAATGCTATATATTAAGAAAAAATTACTGATCTTGGTCCTGATGTTTTGGGCTGTATTTGTGTCTGTCTTCTTGTATTATATGAAATCAATGAACAGCAAGCGACAGGCTGCTGTTTGTCATACGCAGGCATAATGCGACTGAAAATATTTTTACCATCATCAGGTACTGTTATGCATGGACAGTTTAGTAGAGGTCAGATATGGTGCACTGTTGGGTGCAACGTTAAAATATGACTTCCTCATTGACACTGCACACCATAATATGTGGTAGTAGATATATGGAGGTACTTCCTTAAATTTTATGACTGATTCGTCAGTGACAATCAGATTAATAATTCTATAAATGAAACACTGAGAGAAGGAAAAGTGAAAGGAAGGTTTTGATGAGTGAGGTCCTTGGGTTGTGATTACTGATGGCACTGTTTGGACCCCCACATGCATACAGACATGCATCTAGTGTTTGCCTTGAGCCTTACCTGGAGTTTATCAAAGTGTTACATTAAGAGTTTGTTCCTTAAAATGCTTACAGAGCATGTCACAAATGTGGAAATTGTGTGACCATTAAGGGCAGTGGAGATTCAGTGGAGATGATATATACCTGCCCCAGTGCTTTGATCCCTCACCATTGTGGGCGACTCTTCGTGATGAGTGTAAACTTAGTATAGCATTAAAAGAAGAAGCTGAGCCTTGCCTTGCCCCCGCCCCACCACACAACCAGTGAAGTGCATGCTTACCGCAGATCTAACCATGTGGTAATTATGAAAATAATGCCCTTTCCATACATACTCGTCGAGTAACAGTAATTTGAAGTCTTTTTTACTCTTTTATGTCATTGAGCTAGGCTCTCTACTAGAATCAGTTGTGCATATTTGTGCCTGTCATGCGTAAGGAGCAGAGGACAGTGCACTGGGTGACAGCCAGTCAAATGGGGTATTTAAATTGGGTTAGTGACTGTGATAGTCAGTACCTTTACATGCACGGTTATAGCTCGACTACGGCATTTAATTGGACTACTGACCTTGTCCTAATATACATGCATAGTAGGGCAATTGATTTATTGACCAAAGTATGTCCCACTCAGCTATGGTAGGTAGCGATATGTCTCCTTTCGGCTTGTTAATATTGGGCTTTTTCCGGTTGACCTATTACATCACAGACGTGAAAAAAAATAATAACAATGGGTGCGTGGACAAAGGAAGTGACAGAAGCTTTAATTGCGATTTAGTCGGAAGAACGAGATCAGGAAAGCATAGCAAGAAATTAAGTATTTTGTATAATACACCATGACAGCACGGTATTGGAAATTTTTCAAATATTGCAATGCGATTTTGTTGTAATAAATACTGGGACACAAATTTCTCAAGAACCCATCTAAGAGTGATTTAAACAGCAAGGATGAAAATGTCATTTTCATGAAAATGTCAATTATAATTGTCTCGGAGAACGCATGAAGTGGTCATGCAAAAGCAGCGGAGGTCAACTTTAAACTGATTTTTAGGGGTGTAACGATATACTCAGCCCACGAGACGAGATGAGACACGATATTGGGTTCATGAGACTAGACGATATTTTAACAATATTTTGAGGAAAACTTTAAAGAGGAAATATATTACTGGAAAGCAGCCTTTTATTTGTTTAATTTGAAAGACAAAAATGCTAAATAATGCTGATGTATGGTGAAATGTGTTAAATAATCACCATCATCCGAACAGAACAAATATCTGTAGCGCCATAAAATATTTCACCACAAACTCAAATGACAGGCTTCTCTCCTATTTGACTTCTCAATTGAACATACAATACAATATCAATAAAACGATATAAATAACAAACATAAAGCTTTTTTTTTTAATGTTTTCTTCACCGGTGCAGTGGATTTAAGTAAAGAGCTATGATGGTGCTGGAAATGGCTTTGCATAGTAGTAGCATTAGCCGCTGTGTACAGCATTATTTTCCTACAATTCTTACAGATGGTTCGTGTTTTGTCTGTCACCCTTTCGCTGTTTACATTTTCCGCCGGGTACCCAAAATGCTGCCACACAAAAGATTTAAAAGTGCCTAGGGCATCTACTATGGTAAGTTCATCAGACGCCGACATGCTTACAGCAGCTGATTTAAAGTGCCTTCGTGAGACCGTTTTGAAAAGGAATAATCATTAAAATTGCAAAACTTGCTAGGTTTTTTTTCCTCTGACAGAGTAAAAATGTTTTGGCGAGACAAACTCCCTGCGCTATAATATTCGTACCAAATTGAAGGTAAGAAAAAACCTGATCTTAATCTAGCTGACCAGGCACCAGTTTTTATGGCAGTGGAGAACCAACACCTTGAAGTACCGTACATTTGGTACCTTCTTAAAGTACCAAAAGTACGGTACCTAGTGCGGTGGAAAAGCGCCTGTTAGCTGAGTGGTGAAATGGACAGCTTTACAGCTCTGTACATTTCGTATGTGTTGTGCTTTTAAAATCTTTTTTACAAACAAGATGCACGCTATTCCTTGTGGCTATGGTGTAATGTGAAGGCAGACGACACCGCCGTATGGTGCTAGAGTGCGCCAACAACGCAGCCCCAGATATGCTCAGTGCTTCTTCTGTTACGTCGGGGTCCGGGGGGACTGTGGAGCATGTGAAGAGCGCCTAGGCCAGTTTCAGTCCGATTGAACGTACACTCCCCATCCATTATCTAGGTGCTGTGGACCGTAGTCCGACTACGAGAACTTTGATTTAGTGTGATTTTAGCCGCACTAAGATGTTTACATGTACTTTAAAAGTTTGATTTCAGTCAGACAAACGCAATAATTCTATTTCCTTAGTGCGCATTTAAACGTAGTGACTGGGAAGCTGGAGCGGGAGGGGCTTGTGTTGCATCTCACACACAAAACAGGTGATCATTCCATTAAATGCCCCATTGACTATGTGTGCGTGGGGGGCATACAGGAAGTGGCAGTGATAGGCCCCAAGACATCGCTCATGTATAGAGGGGAGTGGCAGGGCCAGCAATCTATCATCAAAACTTAACTGACAGCGGGACACTCTTGTGTATGTCATTGCGCATGTTTACCTTGGTCTTGACAGTTTGAGGATGAATATTTATTTCCATGAACTAAAGGTTAATGTAATGAAGCATAGATCGCTGCAGCCAATGGAATTTTGGTGGGATGGATAATGGGGCATGCTGATGGGGGGTGACTACAGCAGTGGAGTGGACATTGGAGGGTGTGCGGCAGGGACGTGAAGCGCTTTTATGTTTTGCTGACGGCCATAAGTGGGCATAAATCACTTGGCGACGCACATCAGGGTCGCGCTGTGATGGCAAATCAATCGGCTGACAGCGACTTCCATATTTCAGGGGAGATGCTTTGGGTGCACACAGACGTAAACTATTTGCCATCTCGGGCGTGGGGGGGGGGGGGGGGGGGGGGGGGGGGGGGGGGGGGGGGGGGGGGGGGGGGGGGGGGGGGGGGGGGGGG
>JAODLD010000046.1:34107389-34119282 GCA_026781065.1 Mormyrops boulengeri | reverse complement strand
AATGGCACTTTCTATTTTTCGGGTTTTTTGTTTGTGGTGCACACACGGTAAAAATTTTCGCCATTGCCCCTTTTTCCCCCCCCCCCCCCCACCACCCTTCTATGCCGCCAAACTTGTTGATGAGAGCTGCATTAAAATGGGCCTGACCTTTTCAGAGGTCTGTTTTGCGACAAGGAGGCTTAGCAGTTGTTGTGCAGGGATGGTTTGCCTGTCCAGCCCCCGGAATCCTGCTCCGCTGACAGCTCCTGCCAGTGGACTCAGCTGATTGACTTCAGTTTGACATGCAGTATATAGTATATCACTGTGCTCTATTGGCTGTTTTCTGTCTTTTGTCCTGCACTTCCTGGGATCATCGCAACCTGTGCCTGATAAGTGGTAAGAGAAATTGCACGGATAGATGGAGTATGTCACTGGCAATAAAGAGCAAATTGTAAAACTCCATTTAATCCACCTGTCATTTCCTGGGTCTCCAGTCAGGAGAAGGTCTGACTCTGGGCCTCTTAGTGGTCTCTGCTGGCCATGTTCTGCTTACCTGTTGTGTGTCTGGCTCGCGCTGTCAGCTCTCATTCAGGTTACCAGCTAAGCCGCAGGGCCGCTGGCTGCTGTTCTGTGTGGTCAGCAGCCTGAGTGTCCCCCCCACTGCTTTATAGAGAGTAAAGAGAAATGAGGGCTAGTGGCTTCTTTGCCCATTTCGGTCAACTAAGTCAGCGCTGGCTGGGAAACATTGTTTTTGGCTCTGCAGAACAAAACAAAACAATGGGAAACTTGCATTACACAGTTTTGTTTAAGACTTTTGTCCACAGCTGGAAATTATTATTGTTTTTGATATACTTGGATAATTTACAGTGGCATAAGAGATCTTTGTCAACCTTGATGCATGAATTTGAGTGTTTGCTATTGTACTGTGTAGTTTATTTCAGTACCATCCACTGACACTGTCAAACTAGTTTACCTTGCACTGAAGATCTAATGACAACTATCACAGTATGTATGCGCTTCTGAACTCTAAACTGTATATTCCTCCATGGCAAAAAAATTTTGCAAGAGCTATTTGACCTGAGCATTTCAGTCACCAGACAAGTTCCCCAAACCCTATGATGCAAGCTTCAGCATTAGCTGTAGAGCAAATGCTAATGGGCCATTCAGCAATCGACGGCATCACAGGGAGGCTCTGCAAAGTCATTGATTCCCTTCAAGAAGGAATGCCCAACATCAGACCTCGACAGCTGCAGGGTGTTGCAGTTTTAACTCAGCTCATAATTGTTTTATTGAGGTAATTATTTGCAAAGTCATTCACCCCCTCTTTGAGCAGTAAGTCAGGCATTGTGTTTTTGTATTTGTGTGTAGGTGTCTTTGTATATACCTACATGATCTCTGTCTCTCTCTCTCTGTCTCTCTCTCTCTCTCTCTCACACACACACACACACACACACACACGCATGCGCACACACACACACACGCAGACACACAGACACATACACACACACACACAGGTTTACAATAATATCTTTGTGGGGACTCACCATTCATTTCAATGGGGATAACATGATTACCTTAACCCCTACCCACCCATAACCTTAACCATAAGTAACCAAGCAAAATATGATACTTTTGGCATTTTTAGTTTGTTGATTGTATTCACAGATCTTTGTGGGGACCTTAAAAATGCTCCCCATAATGTCAAAATAACAGGTTTTTATTACATTGTGGGTGACATTTGGTCCCTGGAATATAATATAAACATAATCCACACACATATGCAAACACAGAGAGAGAGAGAGAGAGACACACACACACACAGACACAAATATATACATGCAGAGATGTAGAGGAAATAAATGAGGAACTGACGGCAGCTGAGTCTGAAAGTGTGGACGGGAAGCTGCTGCCAGGATGACATTGTCTCATCTCTCATTCCTCCGGATAATGGGCCGTACTGCTTTGGACGAGAGCCACACTCACGGCACGACTCAGTGAGACGCAGCCCAAAGCGTATTCACAGGGTCTGTCGTCAACAAGATGTTCATCTCCTGCATCTGACGACATGTAGCATTGTGCTGAGTGGAAGAAAGTTTTCCCCATGCCCGGGCATATGAAACTAGCCGGTGACTAATTAAAAACAGCTCGCCTGACACTCTAATTGCGGGCACTGCGTGGCACAATCACGTGCACAAATTTGCCTTCCTCTAGCCCTCTTTTTTGTCCCATCTTCAAGAGAGAGTGCATTATCCGTTTGGGGACATCTGGGCTTTGAGTGTACAGCCATTAATCCGCTCATTCATTTTATTTACTGCTCAAGCACGGCTCCTTTCCCAGTATGTTTTTGTGATCATCCTGTCACTGTAAAAGAGATGCATTTGCATAAATTTGAATGCATTTTCCTGCCGACTGGTAAATAAAGAGAGCGCCGCAAGACTGACTGGATGCTTCCTCCCCTATGCAAACTCTCTGGAGAGGGAAAAGAGAGGAGATGAAAAGCAATCTGGTCACAAATGTGTCGCAACAGAAAAGTGACCTCATTCTGATGCAGGAGTGTATTTTAGTCATAGGGCCTCTTGAAATGTCAAATTGGGATGTCCAGATTGCCTTGTGTCTGGACAGGTGAATACTTTTTCAGTATTGTTTGAGCTAGAGAAATGGCAAAAAGAATCTAACAACATAAAAAAGCATTTAGAAAAATATAAAACAAACATTTAAGTGACAAAATTACTCAATTCATTATACAGTAGGCAAAACCAATAATTTAGGTGAGAATATTTTCATTATTCAGATTTGGGCATGGTGTGATGCATAAAAAACACTTTTTTGATCACAATTTTAATGTGAAAGAAATTTGACCGAGGACAGCGATATAAGCATATCATGAAGTAAGTTTAATATGAATTTAAAATTTTCAGTAACTTTCACAGAGCTGTTTATGGAATGCAGGGTTGTAGCAAGCATGGGAAACTACCCCAGAAATCACTGCACATGAGGCAGGGGACAACCTGGATGGGATGTCAGTCCATCACAGGGCACACACACAGTAAGACACTAACTCAGGGTAATTTTGAGTCATTTCAGTTATATATCTTTAGATTATGGGAGGGAAATGGATTATGGAGACATGGGGAGGGCACGCAGACACTGCACACATGCAGCCGAGGCAGTGATCTACACTAAACTCAGGGAGAGCATGTAGACACTGCACAAACATGACTGAGGCAGTACTCTATGCTAAACATGGGGAGAGCACACAGACACTGCACACACATGACTGAGGTGGTATTATACCAGTATTATTTTGTAGCTAATAAAACCATTGTTAATAACTTCTGCTTGCTGGTTTTGTTTCTATTTGTTGATTAGTCATAGCCTCCTAAAATTATGCTTTTTGGATTACCAAAAAAAGTGAAAGATGTGATCAATGAAAGAGTTGCTTTGTTGTGTGTTGTATTGTTTTGACACCATACTAAGGTATAAGAATGAGCGGGATCCCCTAGATGGTATATATGCACCATCTGTTATGATGCTTTGAAGTATGTTGGCGTTGGTGTGAATTAAGTTGGGGTGCTGAGGCCCAGAGCACGGTGCTGCGGTTCCTTTGCAGCTGATCCGTCTGCATGATATGTCGCGGGTATGACACACACTCAGTTGTGAGCAATCATTCCAAGTCAGTCTTTTCAAAGTCATTTAGATCCCAGCAACACTTCTCTGCTTTAGAAAGATGAAAAAATGAGTATGGTTACCAGTGATTTTATTTCCTCTGGTAAATGTACAGGATGGTCTGGTCATAAGCAGAGTAATGTGACAGAGGGTTTTTGTCAGCATAGGCTTGTCTTAGAAATACATACATTCAGTAAATTGACTTCTAAAAATGTCTATATTTTTGTTTTGAATGCTCCAATGATTAATTTTCAGCTGTTGTTATCTTATCAAAAAAATCATGTGGGGAAGAAAAGCTCATTTTGGCAAATATAAGCTTTCAATAAAGGTTTGTTATTGCAATGTGAAAACCCCAGGGGTGCAGAGGAGACACAGGATGCAGTGTCGTCTCCTGAGCTAGTTCCTGACCAGTAATTTGATAATCGCACTGATAACTTGGACACAAATCTGCTGGGTGGCAGGTATTTTCCTTAACAACTTTGGCTTTCCACTGTTGGTTTGTAGTGGTAGAATTTATTTAAGGATCTCTATTTGCTGAAATAAATGTTGGTCTCTTTAACACTTTAACTGTATAAATGCAGCATCTGAGGTACTCAGTGTGGAGATACAGACATATGCTTCATGCTTTGATATTGGTGATGTAGGATGGAATGAGCTGATTAGCAATTTATTTCAAGAAAGGAATGCGTGAGCCACAAATATTTTGAATAAAATGTTTATTAAATCATTCCTGATGCCAGGAGTAGGGCTGTCCTAATCTTCTGCCTGGTGTCTGCTGGCAGACTCACATGTTTTCATGTGTGGATTTGCGGGCAGACAGACGGCATGACATCTTAGCAGGTAACATCTGAAGACGCTGGGATGAAGGGTCACCCAGGCCTCGCTCACGCCACGCAATGTGTCTGGAAAGTGGACAGAAGCAGCTGGGGTACTGTGGGACCTTGCGGATGGCTAGTGTGACCTCCAGGGCACCTCTGCTGTCAACGGCTTGTGGCAAAGCCATCGGGAGGGGCTCGAATCACGTCTGCTCCCTCTCGGGGGTGTGAGAGAGTTAGAGCCACAGTACAGCTCTCATAGGGGTGGGGGAATATGCGACCGACGGCGTACAATGCTGACAGCACACCAGGGAGCTGTGCTGACTCCAGGGTGTGTCTGTTTATTTGCTCTTTATAATATAGCCCTAAAGCATATATCAGATTTTAAGTTGTATTTCTGGAGAAGCAATTAAGGCCTTTCTTGTGAGGCCTTCAGAAGCTTAAAATGGCAGAAATGTCACCTGCTTTCCCACTGATCAAGCAGCTGTGCTTTTCTCCTCTCTTGCGTAAATCTCTGTCGTTAGTATCCGATAATGATGAACACACAGACTGCTATTAGGGCTCACTGTTTTAATGTATATTTCTGTATTCACATTATATATGCTCTGTAATTAGTCCCGAGTGGATTCCAGGTACTGGGGCATCTTAAATCATTCGAAAAGGAAAACTGATAAATTGGCCTCACACAGGTTTTGACTGTTGAAGAAAGTGAACAGAGAAGATGTCGTGCCTGGCAGGGGAGCACGGTCACTTCCAACCGGAACAGTAACGCCCTGCTGACGAGCACCTGGGTGTGGCAGAGGGAAGGTCCTGGTGGGATTGCCAGGTCATGGGCTGCCCACAGTTAACCATTGCTTCCTTGACATCCCCTGAGAATTTAGTGATGAGAATTTAATGAATTTAATGAAAATTAGCAATTTAAAGTAATTCATTCAGGTGAAAATCATGAATTTCAAGTGTTAGCTAGTACAAACATACATACTAGTTAAATAGATGATTTCATAAAACATCTTTTCATTGGTCAGTTAGTTGTCAAATGCTATCAGTGGACAGGAGAATGAGCATATTTCAGTTATAGTAAAAAGTCAGTCATCAAAAAGTGACATACATGGTTTTCACTGAACTGCAATGATATGGTACATTACTGCTTTGTCAAACCGGTTAAAACCAGTTCTCTGATCAATTCGCTGAAAAATCATGGGGCATTTTCACTTGATCACTGTGACTGGCTTAAGTGCATAGCAGCTCTGTGTGGAGTGGAGACACAGTTAAGTAGCGGTCATCACGTCGGCCTCTGATTCTGTGCCCCCCATCTACACTCAGGTAATCGTAACGAGGACAGAGATAATGAAAGCTGATGAAATGACAGCTGCTGACTGGCTCAGACAGAGTTGATGAGGATCTCTGTCTTTTACTATAGAATTTATCAAACCATCTTAAAAAGGGAAAATACCATAATCTTCCTCTTAAAAAATCATTAAATTAGTTAAAACTGATTAATATTTGAAATGGAAAAAAGTCTTTTGACAGGTGAAGGAAAAATACAAAAAATGAAACTTCTTGTACATGGCTAGATTTTTCTTGTTAAACCTCAGTTGTTGAGAGGTTTTGATTTCTGTAGCTCCCAGACTGCACTATATATCAAGCGAATGTTCTGCCAGGGCTGTGTGACTGTACCCATGGCCTCTCCAGTGCCAAGTTCACAAGCATTAGATGGAATTAAACAGAATTAAAACATTTAATAACACAACTGAACAATACTGCAGAAAACCAAGGGGAGACATTTCTTAAAATGAGTTTCAAATTGTGCCAAGAATTAAATCTCAAGTGTTCTCAGTGGTGTTTCAGACATAGGGTGCATCCGCAATCACATAGGACTACTTATACAGTACATACTGAATTTTGTCAGAAGCCTACTATTCAACCGTTAATGTGGTATGCACTGTATGTATGCATGAGAACAGAATGCATGCATTGGACACACTGCACTCACCATTGTACCTGACACAATTTATTTCCAGTGATGAAGCTTGACCCTTGCGAAAGTTCAAAATTGATTTATACTTAAATTTGTACAGAGCCAGCACTTCATCTGCCATCATGACAAAAATTTCTGAACAAGTGATGGTCTTTACGGCTCCAGTGGCCTTGTGAGATAGTGTAGCGAAGCACTGCGCACTTCAGATTTTGCTGAATGTGGTACCATTCTCTTGCTGTCTCATTTGTGCTGAGGATTTGGACATATTACTCACGTCGCATGCTACATTTTGCCTACTATATAACAAATAAGTATGTGTGATGACAGGCTGGGTGACTTTGCAACCTTACAGTGGGTGAGACAGTGAGCCTTATTTGGGGAGGTGACAAACATTTTATCAGAATCAAAATCAGAATTACTTTATTAATCCCTGTGGGGAAATTCTCTCACATTACAAAACAAACTCCTGATAGAACTATAGAACAATAAAGTAATTGAAATAAAATAAAATAGAATAGAAAATAAATAAAATTAAATAAAATAAATAAAAATGATAAAATAATCAATAAAATAAAACCTATAGCAGCAATCCTGTTAACCTCAGATATGCGAGTTGAACAGTTTTATTGTGACTGGTAGGAATGATTTCCTGAGTCTCTCTGTTGTGCAGCGTGGAAGTTTTAGCCTGTTGCTGAACGAGCTCCTGTGGTTGCTCAGCGAATAGTGGAGCGGATGTGAGGGAAAGTCCAGTATTGTCCTTATTTTGGACAATGTTCTCCTCTCCAAGACCTTATTGAAAGAGTCCAGTTCCACTCCCACAACTTGGCTGGCCTTCCTAATGATCTTGTTGAGTCTGTTAATGTCCATGACCCTCAGGCTGCTGCCCCAGCAGACCACAGCATACATGATGGCACTGACCACCACAGACTCATAGAACATCCTCAGCATCGTCCTACAGATGTTGAAGGACCTTAGTCGTCTCAGAAAATAGAGACGGCTCTGGCCCTTCCTGTAAACGATGTCCACGTGTTTCGACCAGTCCAGTTTTTTGTCCAAGTACACTCCCAGGTATTTGTACTCCTCCACCCTGTCCACACTGACACCCTGTATGTTATGGTCACCTTACAGCCAGACTTTTTTGAATAGTCTCACACTTGATGCAGAGATGTCTATGTACCTCTTGAATTCATATTCAAGGGCTAATTTCAGGTCATTTTTCATACTTCCATACTCAATTTCACCGTGTCTTGTTTATCCTGAAGGACAGCCAAGTCAAGCCCCTTTCCCACAAACTTACTCAATAAAACATCACAGTTCATATGTTGCAACAGCACTTTCATTTCCTTGGGTGTTAAGCATCATTATCCTTAGAGGCGCAATAAAAAGTTAAGCTTAGTGTCTGTTCATGACACATCTCAAATATAGCTGGTATTAAAGAGGGGATTTCAGTTTTAAATGGCTCTTTCACATTAGGGTCTGCTAGTGTCTCCTGCACTATTTGCCATTAAGTTAATGGGTTCTTCAGGAATATTATGGATCCAAAGATATGTTGCTGCCTTTCCTTCCTGTTCATCTGATGATAGGTCCACTGTCTCATTCTGCTTTTTTTCAGTTGCTAGAGTGCAGTAAATTTCAGTGTTTAACAGCTTTAATACCGAAACGTGATTAATTTCCTACTCTATATGTCTGCTCTTTGTCATGTCAGGTAATGAGAACTTCTTTTTGTGATCTGAAGCTATGAAGTGAGAATGTCTGGATGTAACAGGACAGCAGGAGGACAGGTCTGCAGGAGAACATCTTTATCACACATACCTGATCTTTTAGCCAAAACAGTCCTTGGTAATGATTTGGTCAATATTGATGAAAGATGTAGAAAATGGAAGATGGAGGGGTATCACAAGAGATTTTGGGCCCCAGACCAATCCAATTATGTTGCAAAAAGTTTTTAGTGCCCCTGTCCATCAGGGACCCTTAGAATCGTGCTAATTCACCTCACCCCTCCTCCCCTTTCATGACGCCCCAGATGGAAGAAGTGGAAAATGTGTGCAAAATGTATTGCATTGTATGACTGCAGGGCAAGGGCAATACAAGGTGTTTTACTAGTACATTTTCTGAATGTGTTGATTGATTAATGAATACATCTATTGAAGAATGGAACAATAAATCCTTATAAATTCAAATTTGATGTGATATACATAAGAATATAAGACATTTCCAAAGAGTGGAGGCCATTCGGCAAAGGTGGACATTTCAGGTCCAGAAAGTAAAAATCCAAACCAGGATTTTATTTCAACCAACCAGTTGAGTACTATATGATTGTTACTCTTTATGCTCAACTGGTTGGATGAAACAAAATCCTGGTTTGGATTTTGTAGGGATGTCTTTGTAGGGACTCTCCTTTCATTTCCACATCGCCCATTTCCTCTGCCATTCGGCCCATCAGGCTTGTTTGAGGAGAACTTAACTAATAGCTCAGAGTTGTTAATATCTTATCTAGCTCTGATTTAAAGGAACATAAACATGAGATCCTTATGCAAACATATGTTTCTCCATGTCTACTCCGGAGCCACCCTGCGTGTCTGTTTCTGGTGGTGTATCCCTCTATTGTGTTATATTTACCAGTGCCTCACACTGTTGCTGCTGTTGCTGTTGCTTGAGTATGGTCTTGATGGTTGCCCATGCTTCACATTGACTGGAAGAGTGCAAAGTAGTACCCTGCCGATTTAAAGTCCTTCACTTCCTCCCAGCTGAGCTCTGTTCTCACCAGTTTAAAGTCCCTCACTTCCTTCCAGCCAAGCTTCATTCCCACCAGTTTAAAGACTCTCACTTCCTCCCAGCTGAGCTCTGTTCTCACCAGTTTAAAGTCCCTCACTTCCTCCCAACCAAGTTCCATTCCCCATAGTTTAAAGTCCCTCACTTCCTCCCAGCCGAGTTCCGTTCCCCCCAGTTTAAAATCCCTCACTTCTTCCCAGCTGAGCTCCATTCCCACCAGTTTAAAGTCCCTCAATTTCTCCCAGCCGAGCTCCATTCCCACCAGTTTAATGTCCCTCACTTCCTCCCAGCCGAGTTCCGTTCCCACCAGTTTAAAGTCCCTCACTTCCTCCCAACCAAGTTCCATTCCCCATAGTTTAAAGTCCCTCACTTCCTCCCAGTCGAGGTCTGTTCCCACCAGTTTAAAGTCCCTCACTTCCTCCCAACCAAGTTCCATTCCCCATAGTTTAAAGTCCCTCACTTCCTCCCAGTCGAGGTCTGTTCCCACCAGTTTAAAGTCTCTCACTTCCTCCCAGCTGCGCTCTGTTCCCAACGGTTTAAAGTCCCTCACTTCCTCCCAGCCGAGTTCCATTCCCAATAGTTTAAAGTCCCTCACTTCCTCCCAGCCGAGTTCTGTTCCCACCAGTTTAAAGTCCCTCACTTTGTCCCAGCTGCGTTCTGTTCCTGCCAGTTTAAAGTCTCTCACTTCCTCCCAGCTGCGCTCTGTTCCCAACAGTTTAAAGTCCCTCGCTTCCTCCCAGCTGCGCTCCGTTCCCACCAGTTTAAAGTCTCTCACTTCCTCCCAGCCAAGCTCCGTTCCTGATAGTGCTGCCCTCCCAATCTTGTCCTATTTCAAAAGCTTAGACTTGGTTGTAGCTGGAAAATGAGTATCCCACGTCCAATGGGAAAACAGTTGTTGTTTTACCCACTTCCTCATGAATTCTCGGTAGGGTATCATCTATCTGAATAGCCTTTTCCCCTCCCTTAACACGATGTGATTTAGGCTGGCCTCTTCCAGCTCAGGAGCAACCTGTGGTGCCTGTTATGTGGGAAGTTCACCTGCTGCTTTCTCCCCAGGATACTCTCCCTTCTGGCACCTTCCAGCCAAGAGTATCAGTCACTACCAGCAGTGTGAGGTCACCAGGAGATAGCTATCACTCGTCATGCGGAGATGATGTACCTGTAAATCTGGCAAGCTGTCATTCACTGAACACCACTGAGCAAATAAATCAGGAAGAGTGGGGGATCCTTACTGTGATCCTCTGAAAATACTGCAGGTAATAAATGTAGGCTGCACAAATGGGATTTAGTATGTCTTGTGTACTGTGGCTTTGCTTATGTAGGTAACAAATGCCATTTTTCATGGAATCAGTCGAATACTCTTTCTGATGTATCTAAGTGACATGGAGGTGCTTGGTCAGTTACTCTTCTGAATGACGCTTGTGTCATACAGCGGCCAGTAATCCAGAGACAGACCATTTGCCATATAATGACATGCGTTTCCCGGAGGTGTTTCTCTTCAGGGTTGGGGTGAGCTTAAGCTTATTCTGGTAAGCGTGTGGGTGAGGTACAACTCACTGAGCACTCATACATACATTCACTAAGGCTAATTCAGAGTCACTGGATCAACAGAACAGCATGTCTTTAGGCTGTAGGAGGGAAGCCACACAAACGCAGGGAGAGTGCAAGAACAGAGCAGGGTCAGGTTTAATGCCGCACCACCGGAGGTGTGAGGCGGCAGCGCTGCCAGCCATGCCGCTGTGCCAACCCAACGGCAGGCGAATGATGAAAATGACACCACCACAGCGCTTCTTAAAAATAGTATTTATATCATTTTTATTTATGTGAGTGTGACTCCTCCCATTAGGGTTTTATGCACAGTGCCCAAGCCAAATGTGTGTGAGAATCCAGGCACCAGAGGAAGACAGGGTGACTTAAGGCTTGGCAGAGCTGCCTGCTAAGCTTGTAAATCCTTGCTGGTGCCCTGATGGGTGCCTGCAAGTGTGTTCATGCAGCAGTTTGTAATTGATGCTTAAAATGTTAAATTAGGCCCGAATCAATTTGCATTACCAGCTAATCAAAGCAGCATATTTTCAGGTTATCAAATGTTTTATCCCCTCTCCTCCATGCAGACCTCAACCCCCCCCCCCACCCCCACACGCACACACTGCAGCCTTCAACAGCACAGATGGGCTCAACCAGCATTGTCTGCATCTGGTTTGGCCCCCCGACGGGAATTCAGGCCCTGTCTCCAGCCCAGTGCTGAGGACCTCGTGCCAGATTTGGGACTGTCTGGCTGTCTGGCTACACATTTGTCCATGAAGGTTGAACCTTTGTCCCCAAATCAAAAAATAAAATTTCGAGAGGTGCATGCACACACAGACACAGACAGATAGACAGACAGGTAGACACACAGACACGCACGCACACACACATTCATTAGGTATTTGTGTCTTTGTAGGGTCTCCCCTTTCATTTCCACATCACCCAAACTACATCATGACAACCTTAACTCCCACCAAGCCCTAACCTTAACCATAAGTAACCAAACAAAATACGAGACTTTCAGCATTTTTATTTTTTTGATTGCATTCACAGATCATTGTGGGGACCTAAAAAAATGGTTTGGTCCCCACAATGTAATATAAATCTAATCCACTCACACACTCCGCGCCCCCCCCCCCCCCCCCCCCACCCCCCCCCC
>JAODLD010000046.1:34095538-34107368 GCA_026781065.1 Mormyrops boulengeri | reverse complement strand
CACACACACACACACACACACACAGAGCACTAAGAAAACTTCAGCTGGAAAATTTCTTCGTACTCTCTATCATCGCATCTGTGGTACTTACATATTTACTCAGGATTCTTTTGCTGCATTAAAACAAGCAAACCAGGAGGACTCAGCTTATTTAAGCGGTAAATGAAGGGTCCTCATGTTTTCCATCAGAGTTGTCTATGCTTCATTTCATCATACATCTATCTGTCTCCAGCTGACAATGCCATGTCTCCTTCTGTAGCTATTTCATTTCTCTGTGCCTCTTTCCCAGTTCATTCTTTGCAGCAGTTATGCGCTTTTTTATCTCAGCAATTTAATTTACTTTCTTTTCTTACTTTTCTTTTACGCCTGTGACAGGTTTGTACATTGGGTTGTCACCACCTGCCAAGGGTTATGTGGAGACAGTGCATCCCAGCCTCTGAAGAAGGTGCCAATTAAAACACCCCGTGCCTCCATCTTCACGATGGAGCGGGAGGTTGCGGCAGTAATGAGAGGGTGAACCGCACAAACAGCCAATAAGGGAGTTTCCTTCCTGTGGGGGGGAGGTGTGTGTGTGCAGGTAACAGAGGTCAAAGATTTCCGGCACCTAGGGGAAAATAGCACTCCTGTTTATGAGGATTTGTCTGAATGGCTTTTAGAGGGACATTTATGTTGGTTTTGTGTGCAGTAGCCAGGGCGGCTGTGATGGGTCCCAGGGCCCAACCTGGGCCATATCGTATGCCAGCTGGGCCCGGAAAGCCTCTGGCAGCATAGCGAAGCTGGCGTCCGAGCTGAGGCAGGGGGCAAGGAGCGGCCGTCAGCCGGGGCTCTCATACTGGCTGCCCCCGTGCAGGTTGCTTGATTTGTTAGGTATCTTAGAGCTGCTGGGCTGCCAGTGGTGAGGTTTTGCGATGGAGTGGGTGATCAGGGGTTCTCCACCTCTGCGTGGTTCTTTGAATGCATGGTGTTGCTGTGCACATCGCGTGGGCGCTCAAATCAGCCGATAAAGCCTCTTCGTCTGCCAGTTGATACAGCACAGCGTTTTTTCGTCTTGGCAAGTGAAGGTGCCATTTCTCTGCCCAGCTGGCATATGACCATCTCTTTGTGTTTTGGATCTGGACCTTCTTGAAAAATTGCCACAGTCCGTAGGAGGAGGTGACATCTTGAGCACCGGGATCAATATTGCAGGCTAAGAGTGCCGGAGCCTGGACCAAGCTTCAGGTTATTTAATTTACGCTCATTAAAGACTTTGCTGATACGCACATGTGAGAAGGTTGTTACAGATTGCAATTACAGAAAGCTCCCCACAGATCTATGGAAAGAAGTCACCTGACAGAAGTGACTACAAAGCAAAGGCACAATTCCAGATAGGTGGGCGATGTAAAAGCAAAATAAAGCTCTCCTGGGTATTAAAGAAAGAGGATGGAGTCCCAGCATTTGCTGTCTGATGGACATATAAATCCAGCGAGACCTTACATTTGTCACATTGATACATAGAGACTGGTTTGGTTTCTGTTCCTGCGTGTATTAGTGTTTATTGCTGCCTTTGCCTGGAAGCATTTTTTCATTAGTGATTTGATAACTTTAATATGAATTTTTAATATTAAGGTAATGATTCACCACCCCAGGGTTGGTTGTCTGGTCCCCAGCCTCATGCTACCTGGGCTAGGCTCCAGCCCCCCGCCATGACCTTTTCTAGGATGAGTGCTTAAAAGATGGGTAAATATAAATCATGCCGTTTAGCTGCTCTGGCTGTAACTGATATAACTGAAAATGATGTTATGATACAGAAAAGGCTGTGAAGAAATAGACTTGGATGCTATATGTGCAGTATTTGTGTATTATTCAAAAATGTATGTCTATTTAATTATGGATCTATAGTATTCTATTTACATTTCACTTTGTGTTGCTTTGTTGCATAAGGTATGTTTATTTCTATTGTTGTTAAGGTTTGCCACAGAGATTATGTAACACTGTTTTTCCGAATTTGATGACCAACTCCACATGAGTGGGCATTACACACTTATTTAATTAAAAGATAACTTTACATATACAATAGATGATGAACAGGATTTTTGTGCTATTCATTATTTTAAGGCCTGTAATCTATGATTACTTTCTTCATAGAATTTGATTGGTTATTTGTTAAGTTGTTATGTTTCCGTGACGCCTTGCCCTCTTGCCACGGGCCACAGAGTCAGCGTCACCCCATAAATCACTGTCTACATCCCAGCCTCAGCCCTCAAGCTCTCATTATACCACATGCTGGAGGGGTGTCAAAGGCAGAAGAGAAAAGTTCAGGTCCAGAAAGTACAAATCCAGACCAAGGTTTTGTTTCAACCAGTCAGTTTAGTATAAAGAGTCGCAGTCACAGAGTACTCGACTGGTTGGTTGAAACAAAACCTTGGTCTGGATTTGTACTTTCTGGACCTGAATTTTCCACCCCTGGTCAAAGGTTACTCGTGACAAACAGGGTAAGGGGGACTGATGAATGGCCATGTTATTCAGGCGAGCTGTCCATTAGCAGGGTTCCATTGGAGACGGCAGCTCTGCCTCTCTGCTGGGGCGCTTATGTGACCGTGTCCATGGCTCTGCACTGGGGTGTCCGTCTGCGGTGCGTAATGGGTGGAGTGAGAGGCCACTCCCGGATGAGTGTGCACTGATCGCTGCAAGATGTCTGGCTCCTCCCATCATGCACGTCCAGGGAGGGCCGTAAATCATGTCCACCGCCCAGGAAGAGTGGCTGCTGGAGCATGTAATGTAAAGTGAGGTGCAGAAATGGGCCGATGACGGGGGGGGGCAGTGGACCCAGCAGCTTGGGCCTCGAGCAGTACCCAGGACGGCACAAGTATGGGAAGCAATCATCGTTAAGGTGGCTCTATTCTATTATCAAACCCCTAGGATATGTGAGGATACATTACTGAGGCAAAAGGGTCCCCTTCAATAACAGGATCAGCGTGCACCTTCCAGTACCGGTGTGTAAATGGCCCCCGGAGAGACATTTGCTATCTCGTTTCAGCTGCGTACAAAAGCCGTGATTCAGCTTGGCATGGTCCTTTCAGTGTCCGCTGCCACGTGAGCCTCGTCTAGACACCTTACCCGACTGGGCATCAATGCGGCCCCCACCTCTCGGCCCTCACCTGACACTCGGGAGTCCGGCAGGGTAGTTGGTGAACCGGCAGCGAAGTGGAACAGGACACGGAACCGCAAAACAAACTTCAGTCGAGTGGGTATTTATACAGCGCCAGCGGGCTCTTAGGCAAATTAAACGAATGTGATTTATTCCCGATAAGTCGCTGGGGTGCTGTATCAAATTGCAATAATCGGCCGTATTAAGCAGGCCGGCACATGGGCACTTGCTTAGTATTGTGTTTCTCATCACACCAAATGGGTGATATAGATGTGGGCTTTGACGTAGCCTCACCGAGTATCTGCATTAAGATAAGCAGCAAGCGTAGTTTAGAGCAATCCGGAGAAACCCTGAGCCTTGAGTGAGTGCGAAGATGCGTATCGCGGCCGGCAGCTCCTCTCGCTCAGCTCGGCTCCCTCCCCGCGGGCCGCCGCGCCCCTCGCACTCCTCTTGCCGTTTCCCAATCATCATTATATTTTCACACTTGCAAAGCACCGAGAAGAGAGCCTCCCGTCCGAAACGACACAAATAAATGAGCTGCTGTGTTTCACAGGGTCATTGCGACAGCCTGCTGTTTCCCCTTTGCTGTGCCTGTAAGCGTGTTGGTACTGTAAGTATGTCTGTGTGTCTGTCTGTCTGGGTGTATGTCCATGTGTTTGTGTGTCTGTCTGTCTGGGTGTGTGTGTCTGTCTGGGTGTATGTCTGTGTGTTTGTGTGTCTGTCTGTCTGGGTGTGTCTGTGTGTCTGTCGGCCTGTCTGGATGTGTATCTTCCTGTCTGTGTGTGTGTGTGTGTGGGGTTGTGTGCCAGTATGTTTTGGTGTGTGTGCGTGTCCGTCTGGGTGTGTGTCTGTGTCATTGGATGCAGGTGTGTCTGTCTCTCTGTCTAAGTGTGTGTGTGAGTGTTTGTGTGTCTGTGTGTGTACGTGTTTGTCTGTGTGTGCATGTGTGTGTGTTTGTCTATGTATGTGCGTGTCTGTCTGTGTTTGTGTGTGTATCTGCCTGGGTGTGTGTCGGTGTGTGTTTGTGTTTGAGTCTGTTTGTGTGTGCAGGTGCAGTGGAGGCCAAAATAGTTGGGAAACACACTATATATAGGGCACCTCCAGACAGCAAACATAAAGCCCAAGCAAATGAATACTGTGCATTTTCTCAGAATCCTCCTCCTTGGAGCCATAGTTGCAAATGAAATAGTTAACACTTCGCCACCAATTTAGGGCTGTGATGCAAAACGATTTGCTTTAATTTCTTGTTTTTTTAGCTCGTTGACCTTTTCACTTAAGATAAATTGTTCGTTCGAGCTATGGATCATGGTCCTTGATTAGCAATGCAGTGTTCTTTTTGGTGATGCTCTTATTGATTGGTCTCAATGTTTCACAGATATTTTCAGTGTAACACTTTTTAAACTGAAATCACAAGCAATTAATATGGTATTTTAAACAAACTCTAGCATCTATTTAAACATCTTTTTAATTCACAAGCTTACCGAGTCAAGTCTGGCTACTGAGGAGAGGTACTTCATCAATCTTAGGTGACACATTAAACAACAAAGTAGTACAATATAGTATTTACATCATAAGTGACTGAATGTGTTGGACATACTTTTTTTCTCTCTTATAGAGGTCACCATCAGTCAGTTGTTCATTTTCTACTCATGTGGATGCAGAAACTGAATCTCATTTTAAATGACATAGGAAATATTCCTATATGTCCTTGGACTGCAGAAGGTCCATGAACATTTGCATTCTTATAGTGTATATAGAAAAGCTCAGCGTCAACTAACAAGGGATTATCCAAAAATGCTTGTTTGTGTATGTTTTCCTTCACAGCATAATAAATATGAACGTGCTGAATGTGGAGCATGTAATGTAAAATCCCGTCATTCTGCCTGTGTCCTACCTGGAATCTTTGATGGACACTATATTTCTGTATGTCTCTTGCATTGCAGTAGTGCTGTAGACATGCGCGACACCTATGTTCACGTCTCTTGCTTTCATCTCTCTGTATTACAGGGATGGAGTGCCGTGGGTCCTCTGACGGCCAGCAGAAGTTCTCAGCCCTGCCCATCTATCTGCCCGTGACCTACCAGGTGCAGAATGCTGAGTCATTCTTCTTCTTGAAGGAGGCGGGACAGGAAGTGATGCGGAACGGCAGCCTGCAGAGCCGTGCCGAGCCCTTCTTTGTGCATCTGACCGACGGCAGCATTCCATCAGTCAACTGTAGTTACGGTAATTTGACGGCAGAGGCGTCAGTGCCTCTGGAACTGCTTCAGGCGACCCCACCGTTGCTCCCTGGACCCAGACTTGTCACCGCCAACTGGAAGGTACAAGCACACCTAGTGACGCCTCGTGTGACTGTGAAATGGCCACGGGTGCAGGTACTATTCTACTTGGCAGGGCGGCGCTGGGATGAAGAGCCTGTTCCCCCAGAGCTGCTGCCCTGTGTGCGTGTTGCCGCCCTTCTGGAAGCTGGGGAAACTGCAGGTAGCTGCCGCCTGGAAGGCAGCCTGGGGATCTGTGTGGTGGAGTTAGAGCTACCGTCTGGATGGTTCAGCGTCCCACTTGGTCGCAAAAAGGGGTCAGGACCAGGGGTGGGTGCCACAGAACTCTTCTATACCATTCAGCCACTAGAGGGCAGCAATAAGAACTGCGGGAGCAAGGAGTTGCCAAGGGCCCGGAATAATGACCCTAGAAAGGGTGGTGCTATGCTATATAGCCACAGGATTGGCTCGGTGGAGCTCGTGAACAATCCAGAGGAAGCACCCCAGCTGAACATTCTCATTTTGGATGACAATGTCGAGATTCAGGCCCCAGCCAGACCGGTAAAACAAGGACAGACAGTGACGTTTCAAGTCAATCGGAGGTCTGGGTCCATGGTGGAGCAGTTCATCTTGAGGTGGGTCACCGGAGCAATACATCAGTTCATTTCTTTTCCAGGGCAATCATATTGTGCATCAGACTTTATGTAACACAGTTGATGTTAATATGACTGCATGCTTTTACTGAAGCGGTTCTGCTGGGGTCTGATTGGGCTGGCTGCTCTTTGTAGACATGAGGTGTCCCTGAGATAATTCCTATCAGACTGTGTGCTTATTGCGTGTGGCCCCTGGTGCACACTTCTGACACCCTGCACGCTCATAGGCTACCCAGGGACTGCCAGCTAATGTGCAGATATGGTGGTGAAGATGTCCTCTTTGCTGGGCATTTGGGTTGAGGGACTGAGAACAGCTGCGTCACCATCCTGCTCCTCCATCCCATAGGCGTCATGCTCATGCCTGGGGAGCAGGGAGCTTCCGGGTGTGAGATTGGGGTGACCCTTCCCTCCATGGCCCTCCATGGTTTTATTTTATTTCAACTTTTATTTAACCAGGCAAATTATTAATAACAATTTCTTATTTACAACACCTGGTAAAAGATAGAGCCTCTTGGAGAAAAAAAAAAAAGGAGGGGGGGGGGATAAGGTCCAAAAATAAGAGGTTAAAACAGCGTAAAACACACATGTACTAACAAACGAGTAACAGACAATGCAATCAGAAGGTGTCACGCTTCTGCCCAGGTAGCAGGGAGCTCAGTATCTCCAGCTCCTTCTAACCCCACTTAAGCGCCTTTAAAATATTACATTCAGTTAGCCATCCAGAGCTAGTTTAATGTAATACAGTTCAGGTCAGTGTGAGTGAAGCAGGCAAACCAGATGACTGGGACCATTTGGCTATATACAGGGGCCTCTCCTAATCATCGCCGGACTGTTGGCATGGAGATTTCCAATCCACACATAAAGATGATGCTGCTTGTTTCACGATGGACTTGGATGCATTGTCCAGAATGTGCTCCACCCCACAGCTTCCTGTTCTGGAAATTAGAATATCCTCTGGTTCAGGATGAGGTCGTTTTCTACTCTACAACCAATTTATTGTTTATGACATGTTTGCCAAAGGCGTTATAAAAAACAAACATGCAAAACATCTTTTTAACATCATCATCAGTCAAGTATCAGTATTCAGTGTGTGTTACTCTAACACTGCAAGGCGTCTGTGATAAGCTGCCTACATGAAGGATGACAGTTATCATGCTTTTATACACATATGTCACGCTCACAGGTTTCTGTGCATTTGCAGGCTCTTGAGATAAAATGAGAGCGATTTCAGCTCTATCACACACTGGATAATGTGCATTTTGCCGTCCAGCCTTCTCCATCTCTCCAGCATGTCGCTCACACGAGTGCATGCTGGAGGCTCGCTGATACCCAGCTGGTCTCGTTTCGGTATCATGGAGAACGATGATGGTTGGACAGCAGATGTTTTGATGAAGGGGAATGTGAAAAGCCAGCCACATACCCACTCAAAGTGCCCTTAATGAGCTCACATTGACTGCTGCTGAAATAAACTAGAATAAACTATATAAGCTTATCTTCTCTTGCCTTAAGGTCTACTGGAGGCAATGTTGTATTTATTTATTTATTTTTTAAATAAAATCCATTAAGAGAAATTCATAATCAAGTTAGGGTGACCAGGTAATCCATATAAGGAAGGATACTTTGAGATTTTTTTTTTAACTGAAAGGCTCCAGTGTTTGGCTAAATAGTTTAGGTTCTTCTTGTGCTGTGACTGGTTTGTTTCCTTGATTGAAAGACTCATCCAGCTGTTTCACATTAGCATTAGTGACACATGCATGCTTATGGGAGACTGACCAATCAACACACAGCAAGAACTCAGTGCTTAAGTGAAATCCAGGTCCATTTTATTGAAATGGTAGTTTACACATCTTGTCCTCCTTAACATGGAATTATTTTGTTGTCCTATTCAAGTAGACGTTACATGATGGCCACTGATGTCACAGACTAAGTCTTAGAAGAGGCAAAAGAAAATAAAAGTTTACATACCAGATGAAATGTCTGTCACAGCATGGGTATAGAGTGCTGTGCCAGATACCAGGGGGAAACATTTCTGAGAGGCCATAGAGACAGAGACACATAAGTCACAGTGACTCACTTTGGCCTGCTTAAAACCGTAAACGTTCTGCAACCCATAATGTTTTCTCATTCAAAGGCCTGAAGCGTGCAGCTTTTCCCCTCATTTCAATTCATGCAATTCAGGAAGCATGTTCAATGAACTGAATGGTCATCACTTCTTTCTAGATATTTCTTTAGATGTTTTCAGTGCCTTACACAGTTGTCTTTGGCCTCTAATTTCCAGTACTGGCTAAGAAGAACTGCAGATTTGGTTCACAGGGGGCTGTTGGCTGTGGTCCTTTGTACAGATAAACATCCACCTGTCATCATGAACTGGAAGGTTACCTAGTGACATGCTGGCATGCATATATACTGTACATGTATGATGGTATTGGTGTGTAAAGGGTAAAGAATAATTGTGGTCTAAGTAGCAATTATGTAAAACATTAGCAAAGCTTTATAAATGTATAAATGCTGTATAACATATGCTTATACATCCAATAATGATGATGATGATGATGATAATGATGATGTGTTTTAGGTGGGCTGGCTGTAACTGAGCCTGAAGCACTGCTCTGATACATGTCTATTATCCCTCTGTGGACATTGTACTGTCCCTCTGAGTACACTATGCTGTCTCGCTGTGGACACTGCACTGTACCTCTGAGTAGACTATGCTGTCCCTCTATGGACACTGGACTGTCGCTCTGAGTACACTATTCTGTTCCTCTGTGGACACTGTACTGTCTCTCTGAGTACACAATGCTATCCCTCTGTGGACACTTTACTGTCTCTCTGAGTACACTATGCTGTCCCTCTGTGGACACTGTACTGTCCTTCTGAGTACACTATTCTGTCCCTCTGTGGACACTGTACTGTCTCTCTGAGTACACAATGCTATCCCTCTGTGGACACTTTACTGTCTCTCTGAGTGCACAATGCTGTCGCTCTGTGGACACTGTACTGTCTCTCTGAGTACACTATGCTGTCCCTCTGAGTACACTGCACTGGCTCTCTGTTGACGCTGACCTTGAAAACTGCAGCTGTCGCTCAGCATGGGGCCGTCAATGCAAGTAGCTCAGCGGGGCAGGTGACTCGGGGCTTGTCCTCTTATCTCTTTGTTGCCACGTGGATTCACAAGACAGGGCTTAGAACTGAATTTCAGGTATTTTTATGCAAGACATCCTTATACCATCATCCATCCATCCATCCATCCATCCGTTCATCCATCCATCCATCCATTCATCCATAAATCCATCCATCCCTCTATGCATAGCTACTCAGCAGTCAGCTGCTCTGATAGGTCATACTGTGCTGCTGTTTCCTTTATTTTAGAAAGTAAGCTGTTCAAGGAAATGATAAATTTCAGTTTAATCTCTAACATGAAAGTACACTGTTTTGGTTTGTCAAGTGTATATTTGTTTTTGAACTCAAGGTGATAATTTGATTGTTTTTAATATACTGTAGTATGTACATAATATAGTATAACATGCTGCAGTATGTACTGTTTAAATAGCCAAGTAATGCATTTAACCTTAAATTATAAGGCTAATAAATTGTTGTATATTGAATGTTAATTATTTTTAATGCCGTGCTCTATTTTTGTGTTAAGTATAGATGGACTTTGACACTTTGCTTGCAATTTTGTTCTGTATTTTTTCTGAAAACCATAGGTTGTGCATAAGGCTTACATAAGTTAAATGGTAAACCATACACTCTAAAATTCTCAGGTAAGTTCAGGAAAACTGGTGTTTTTCATTGCAAGTGTTACATGGAATTGCTCTTTAAATAGATGCAATGTGATTGACAGCACCATTGACATGAATATTAACACTTAGTGACACTTAGTAACACTGTAGTGACTACTCAGATCCTATGGCCTTTTACATGTGACAAAAGTAAGAAGTGTGGACGTGTTTATGTCCTTAGAGTAAAATAATAATGCTTTACATTATAAATCTGAATGCCTACCACTGTCGAGACGAGTGAGAGTATTTAGCCATTTGCTGAAGTACTGGTGATTTTTTGGTTGTGCATATTCTGAATGTACATCTGGACTCGGCTGTTGTAAGATTAGCACAGCCACAGAGTGAGTGCGCCACTGCAAGGCTTGCACCGCCAAACACTCGGCCTGTCATTCGTCAGTCAGCTCTGACACCAATCAGCATGATGCAGCAGAAGTGGGACAGGAAGCAGGGTCTCATTGGGATTGACTACCAGGTCTATGGCAAGCAGGCCCAGGAAGTCAATTCTGCACAGTGAATTTTTATTCCTATTTTGTGCAAAAATTACATGCATCTGCCTGCCTTGCATTTAGGCGTACAGTTAATCCTTAACTGATTTATCCCTAACTGATTTATCCTGGTTTAGCTGGGACACGGTTTATTAACTTGGCATTGAGGGGAAGATTCAGCTTTTTACTTTTTTCATTGCTTTGTGCTATCAAACAATATTGTGTATTTCATAATGTGCAGTATTACACTTTGACTAAAATAAATTAAAAAATGCCAGACTTACAGCTAATTAATACAATGCTTCTTGCCATTCTTTCAGTACTATGAAATGCACTGCAAGCCAAAATTTATTACACACAGATAGATACAAACAATTACTGCTCAGTGTTGATTTAAAAATAATGGGTTTGGCCTAAATAAGCTTTTTCGGATGACAAACAAACCTTTCGCCCTTTGACAGAAAGAGCCTCTGTAAGGTAACAGACAGCAGGGAGGTGTTTCTGTTTGCAGAGCTGCTCAGTCTCAAGTTCACGTGTTTGTCTTGGGGATATAAGCCCTGCTCAGAGTATTTACAAACATTACCAGCACTTTAGGCTTCGCAGGCGTGCCTTAACTGTCACGCAAGACAATTATTTAGCTTGAGCGAGTAGCTGTTTGCGAGCGTAGTCTCCTGTCGCCACTGAAACAGGATGCCCGTCGGCAGTGCGGACGAGTACACTCACGCCTGACAGTGGATCGATGTCGCCGGGGCCGGAGCTCGCTGATTGAGTAATCCCGTTGGGACTCGCACATGGCCTTGCGTCTCAGTGTCACAGCATGCTGGCTGTGCCCCTGAAGGGTGGGGGGAAGGGCACATTATCCTACGGTTCCCATGGTCCTTTGACTTTCATCGTGTCCTGGCAGGCAGCTTCTTCAGGCTGACTCCGGTGGCTGCACTTTCACGCCCCCCCGGCTCCCCAGACACTAGGGGCCAGGCTTTGAAAAAACACTTTATTGGGAAATTAGTGGGAATAAAAACAGCATTAATTGTACATGTCCCTGGAGCAGCTTGAAGGGCCTTCGGGGGCCGAGTGGGATTTTCCTGTATTCAGGACAACGAGCAGAAATGCAGAGTCCACTTCCTCTTCATCTGAACATTTATTCATGCCAGTCCCATATGGCAGGACTTTGCACCAGCAGCATGTGCTTAGAAAACATATTTAATGAACGGGATATATCTCACCATTGTAGGAACTCTTGTTTGGTTGTGCTACTCTTGTCTGGACTGAAGTCCACATATGAATGTGAATTTTAACTCGGTCTTACCTAGTACTCGTACATTTGTGACTCAAGACATTTTCCAGAGTCCATCCAAGTCCATAACGTTTGTCTGCAGCCTGCATGCAGCTGCACTGTCCCCCCCTCAATTTCCACCTCAGCATTGACAGCTGAGGTGGCTGGCATGACTTTTAGACATTTAGAAAGGAAACAAAGACAGATACGTAGGCTAATACCAGCAGACTCACCCAGAAGGCTGTGCTATATTAC
>JAODLD010000046.1:34071344-34085667 GCA_026781065.1 Mormyrops boulengeri | reverse complement strand
GGGGTCGGTCCCACTTCGTGGGAAGTCTGTGCCCTCCCCTTATATTAGGCTGCACTGTAGATTTGCCGGCCTGGAATGATCCATGACAAACACGCAAACTCAGTCGCTTTCCCCAAGCCCCCGCCATGTTGACAGAGAGTGGTGTGTTTTTCTGATGACCTCTGTATGGAAGCTACTGGAGCAGATTAACCGTGACTGTCGAAGTATTTGGCCACAGGCTACGGCTGACTGGACGAGGCTGGTCCAGCATCTGTGCTGTGATGTGATCCTGCTCCAAAGTCTCCCCTGCCTGGTGCACTAAGGTCACACCGCGCCTCGTATTTAGCATTGATCCTGCAATAGATGATAGAAACACAGGTGGGGGGGGGGCAAAGCATGTTTTCTGTGTCACTTTGTTCGGCTCTTATTTTTAGCTTTCAAAACACCTGGGTTCCACTCTCTGGCAAAGTGGATGGAACCCAGAGATTTTTTTAGTTTCTTCTTTTATGCTTGTGAAGCTCCCCACAAAGACGGTGTTGGTGTCTTCATCCTCCCGGCCAGATCTCTCCCACATACACTCAGTACATCTGGCGCGACACGCTTCTGTCACTGTTTACCTTCTCCTTTATTTATTTTATTTACAGTCTCTTCAGTGAAGGCCTGTGCTTCTTTTTACTGGGTGCATAAAGGATGTATCCACAGTGAAATTCCTCTGTCCCTTTCGTCCTTCTGGCTCACAACAAAAGAAGCTCTTTGTGGGCTGTCCTGGGCGGGTACTGCTGTTTCAATCAGGAACCTAGTTGAATTAAAGTATTCTTTGACCTGACAGGTCAATGGGGACCTTTTAATGTGATTCTGGAACTCTGTGATTAACTCTGCTAACAAACCACTTAACACTCTGTTTGTTCTGTGCGTCATTCTCTTATCTGTTTGACTAAACTGCGCCACTGATTTTCATGTTGATTTACAGTCAGATAAACAGTTGTGTGTACTGTGATATAAGCAGAGTTTGGATGTGGCTCATTAGCGCGTTTGCTTGTTTTATTAATGAATTTGGTTTTATGCAACAAAGCCAGTTCCTCCACATTTCTGTATGTGATTAACTAAATGCTGACTCTGACTGCACAGCAGCTAATCGCTCACTTCTCCTCTCGGTGCTACGCAGGCTCCTGGCCAGTAGTCTGGCTTAATCTCATTCTCATGGTCGTCACACACTTTTACCTTTCTCAGTTTTCACTGCCTTTATTGTGTCCCAGAGGTCTGACCGAGGACCCCTGTTACCTGGCCCTAGTAATTAATACCTACGCACTCCACTGTGCTAATCAACAAATTAAATGAGACAGGGTTTAATTGCACATAATGAATGCTGTCTCGAAGCCAGGAGTAGGAAATTGTCAGAGACACTGCGATCAAATTCTATAAGTGGTTAGTAGATTAGATTCCTCAGTGTTACACAGGCCTTCTGTCAGTGGAGCTGCTCGTTTGGGTGAGGGATCCAGCAGCTACTGGCAGCAAACAAGCCGCTGTGTTACATGTTAAAATAATCATAAAAATAAACCCTTATATCACAGACTGTGGGAACCCTTATAGTACTACAAGCAGAAACCTTTAAGTTATACATTTCTGTCCCTAAACCCTATCCAGTCTGAAATCCTCTCTTTTCAGTTTTAAAGTTTTATACGTGAAAGGGAAAAAATAGTATTGATTAGTATCTTGCATAACTACGGAAGACATCGTGCCATATTTAACTGCTTTGGACAGCTGCCTTATTGCATTGATGTAAATACTTCCACAGGTAAATCATAGGCTTAGCAGATAAACTTATACAGGAATTGGGACCTCAGTGTGAGGGCTAAATGTTAGATATTTGCCCTTCTGTGAACATATATCCTGGCAAGCAACATGCTGTTCATTCACGTCATGCTCTTTTTTAATAGAATTTCTTTGGATTAAATGCTTAATCACAAATAAGCCCTGTAATGAGCACAGGCTTTATATGGACACATTTCAAATGCAGTATTAATCGAATGACGACCGGCGGAAAGGATGTATTACTCTCCATTCTAGTTATTTTCTTCAGTCGTTTTCAGGGCTGGCAGGAGAAGGCCGACGAAGCGGCTAATTTACTGAGCAGAAGCAAGGCAATCTGTCTCCCATTAACAGCGATGAAGTATGTAAATCAAGGAAGCTGTAATGAACTGATTTAATTATCCTTCCGCTAAAGCCGTTCATGCTGCGGAGGATGAAAGAGAGATGGGGGAAAGACCCGTGTGATGGGATAAGCTGCTGCTTACAGTACTGCTACGTCAAGCCTTTGTTCTTTTTGTGCACTTGACTGTTTGCAAATGTTCACTTTCCGGAAATGCGAAACGTGTCCGTGTGCCATGCATTGTGCAGAAGATTAGCGCTTCACCAGTTCATAGTATGCAGCCAGCTCAAGGAGCATTGTCACCCTTCATAGAAATGAGCAGAAATGATTGTATGAAGTAAACAATACACAGAATGATCCAAATGTTCTGCTCAAGCATTCTGGGAGCCTATATATAAGGTGACCAGATAATCCATGTCAAGGAAGACACTTTGAGCTAGGACAGGATGTGTGAACTACCGTTTCAGTAAAAGGACCTGGATTTCACTTAAGCACTGAGTTCTTGCTGTGTGCCGATTGGTCAGTCTCCTAGAATCATGCATGTGCCACTAATGTTAAAGTGAAACAGCTGGATGAGTCTTTCAGTCAAGGAAACAAACCAGTCACAGCACAAGAAGAACCAAGCTATTTAGCCAAACACTGGAGCCTTTGAATTTTAAAGTAGTTTATAAAAACTGAAGTAGCTTGTGTCCTCCCTGCCATGGATTGCTATATACTTATATTTTATTCAATAGTTTTATGAAGTTTTTACTTACTTTCATGAAGGGTGTGAATAATCCTAGAGTTAACTATATGTGTATGCGTTGTGTGCAGTGCAGACTATATGATCTCTTGAGTCTAGTCAGTTGTTACAGGTTTGTTTTTGTTGTCATTTGCACATCCCAAATGGAGAAATGTTTCCTGATATGTAGTTTTTTTTTTACTTTGCAGGTAATAATAATCACTGCCTTTTGCCATACATAATAACAATGTGTGTGACTTGTACTTCTTCCCACTCTTGCGGCTGTTTTATTCCAAAGCAGCTCACGATACGTACCTTTCTGTAGTGTTCTATGATAGAAGAACATCTGGGTTTTGAACTCGCAACCCTGAGGTTATGAGTCAGTGCACTTATATGCTGTGCTACCTGCCACTCCAGATTAGCTGATCTTTTCCTCATAGTTGAGACCATGTTCAGTCTTCCCGGCGCATCTTAAGCTTTGATTATTGTGACCTATATTTCTAAGCCACATTTGGAAATGTTGGTTTAATGGCCTCAAGCCATGAAAGAATACTCAAACAAATCATTTTTATTAAAGAGTTGAATGTTGATTTCTTGCTAAAAACCACAGAACAAAATCATCATTCTGAGGATGTCCTGCATCTGAGATGCACAATGATAAACACACAAATGTATATGCAAAATCAAGGAACAATCATGGAAGTAATATGTCACGGTACACTGTGCAGTGAGGCCGGTTGCCCTTCCCCCATCGAAAGTGCCTACAATGGGCACGCGAGTGTTGGAACTCATATATAATTTGTTTTTCAAATGCCCTTAAAATATGGCATTGTAAAGGCTTTTTTTGTGGTTTTGCTAATTAAACAACGCAAATCATTTCACATTTAGCTGACCATTGAGACTGAAGAGGCTTCATAGGTGCCCATGCTGATTCAGGAGGGGCAGAGAGCAGTGCACCTCCTCCTCCTCCCTCTAACAAGCATGCTGCGCTGTCAGCCTGGAGGGGCAGAGAGCAATGCGCCTCCTCCTCCTCCCCCTAACAAGCATGCTGTGCTTTCAGCCTGGAGGGGCAAAGAGTAGTGCACCTACTCCTCCCTAACAAGCATGCTGTGCTGTCAGCCTGGAGGGGCAGAGAGCAGTGCGCCTCCTCCTCCTCCCCCTAACAAGCATGCTGTGCTGTCACCCTGGAGGGGCAGAGAGCAGTGCGCCTCCTCCTACCCCTAACAAGCATGCTGTGCTGTTAGAGCAGTGCACCTCCTCCTCCCCCTAACAAGTGTGTTGTGCTCTCAGCCTGGAGGGGCAGAGAGCAGTGCACCTCCTCCTACCCCTAACAAGCATGCTGTGCTTTCAGCCTGGAGGGGCAGAGAGCAGTGTGCTCCCTCCTCCCCCTAACAAGCATGCTGTGCTGTCAGCCTGGAGGGGCAGAAACCAGTGCGCCTCCTCCTACCCCTAACAAGCATGCTGTGCTGTCAGCCTGGAGGGGCAGAGAGCAGTGCGCCTCCTCCTACCCCTAACAAGCATGCTGTGCTTTCAGCCTGGAGGGGCAGAGAGCAGTGTGCCTCCTCCTCCTCCTAACAAGCATGCTGTGCTGTCAGCCTGGAGAGGCAGAGAGCAGTGCGCCTCCTCCTACCCCTAACAAGCATGCTGTGCTGTTAGCCTGGAGGGGCAAAGAGCAGTGCACCTCCTCCTCCTTCTCCCTAACAAGTGTGTTGTGCTCTCAGCCTGGAGGGGCAGAGAGCAGTGCGCCTCCTCCTCCTCCCCCTAACAAGCATGCTGTGCTGTCAGCCTGGAGGGGCAGAGAGCAGTGCACCTCCTCCTCCTCCCCCTAACAAGTGTGTTGTGCTCTCAGCCTGGAGGGGCAGAGAGCAGTGTGCCTCCTCCTCCCCCTAACAAGCATGCTGTGCTGTCAGCCTGGAGGGGCAGAGAGGGGCACACCTCCTCCCATGACACTCATGCTGTACTGTGCTGTCAGCCAGGAGGGGCGGAGAGGTATGCGCCTCCTCCCATGACACTCATGCTGTGCTGTGCTGTTAGCTGGCTGTGCCTTTACACTCTATCAGTCCTGGCTTCACCATGCGCCATTCAGTCTAACTACTAACAGCCCTGGAGAAATCCGCTCCACAATGGCCCTGGAAGTGAGAAGAAGCCCCCTAAGGGTACCTGTTAAGGACTCATGTGTATTAATATCTGCGTTATACTTTTAGGTTCTGTATGAGGTGTGGAGCCGCATCATAAAATGGTATACTTTAAACGCAAATTTTTGACAACTGCTCTAGTGTAAGCTAGAACTTTCTTAATTAATATGAGCAGTCACTAAAGTAAATTTTTCCATTAGCTAGTCTCACTTTACCTGTTTTCATACTGTCTATTCTGAAGTATCTCAACCAGCTGTTGTTGTTAACAGTACAGTACAATGTTTAGAAGGACAGTTTTCTAATTATACTATTATATTCAACCAAACACCAAACCACCATGCAAAAAATGGATGGATGACTGGATGGATGGATGGATGGATGGGCAGGTACCCTGCATCCTGGCTCAGTGGCCAGCAATATAGCAACACATGTACAGGCTTGGAGTGCATATTCCTCACACATGTACGTGGGGGGGGGGGTTCCTATGGTTATTCTAGATCCTTTCAGCTGATTGTTTGTGCCCTGTGTCAGATCGGCATCCTGCCCAGGGCGTTTCCTGGGTTATGCTCACTTTGACTCTGACATGCTGAATGTGACTGGATAAGCATTTATGGGCGATGGATTGATCTCGTCTGCCCCCCTCCTCTGCTCCTTTGCGTTGCCATGGTAGGTTGCCTGTCATGCACCCTGACAGCAGGGGCGGGAGTCCTTCTTTGTGCTTCTGCTCGCTCGGAACAGCTATCAGTATGAAATTTCAGTTGGAACATCAGAAATTATTGTTCAGGCTCCCAGGCAAAGACAGCGACCCGAAAGCAGTTCATTATGAGGCTTTAGGAGATAAAAAAACACACCTCACATGAACCTGACAGAAGGCATATGGGAATATACAATATATAATTTTGTTTGCTTTTTGCCATTGTGGTTTTTATTATTATATTTTTAACAGCCCAGTATATGTGTGCCATGTGGTATTCAAAACTCTCCAGGGCACTGGAAAAAAATATTCTTATGCTCTACGTGCATAATAGTTTTGGCTATTATCAGATGCCACAAGTACTAGGTAAAAATCAGTTATTCAGGAAAAACATTGTGAAGTAAAGTGCTGGCAAACAAACTTATCAAACAAACAAAAGATCTTGTTAATATTTTCTGCAAAAAGTGCAATTCAGGTCTAGTAATGGAAGCAGCAGTAATACAGTCTGATTATGCAATTAATTTAAACAGTTAGTGTGACTGGGTGGCACAGTGACATGGTGGCTGGGTGGCATGGTGGCACGGTGGCTGGGTGGCATGATGACTGGATGGCACAGTGGCATGGTGGCACGGTGGCTGGGTGACTGGGTGGCACAGTGACATGGTGGCTGGGTGGCATGGCAGCATGGTGGCTGGGTGGCACAGGGTCTGGATGACTGGATGGCACAGTGGCACGGTGGCACGGTATCTGGATGACTGGGTCGCACAGTGGCATGGTGGCACGGTGTCCGGGTGGCACAGTGACATGGTGGCACGGTGGCTGGGTGGCACTGTGTCTGGGTGACTGGGTGGCACAGTGGCATGGTGGCTGGGTGGCATGGCAGCACGGTGGCTGGGTGGCACAGTGACATAGTGGCATGGTGGTTGGGTGGCACTGTGTTTGGATGACTGGGCGGCACAGTGGCATGGTGTCTGGGTGACTGGGTGGCACAGTGACCTGGTGGCTGGGTGGCATGGTGGCACGGTGGCTGGGTGGCACCGTGTCTGGATGACTGGGTCGCACAGTGGCATGGTGGCACGGTGTCTGGGTGGCACAGTGACATGGTGGCACGGTGGCTGGGTGGCACTGTGTCTGGGTGACCGGGTGGCACAGTAGCAGCACAGCTCTGGGCCTGCGGGTCCTTCCCCCGCCCTGCTAGTGCGAGGCTCTCCCACTGTCTTATGGCCTTCAGTGCCACTGTGAGCCTGACCAGGTGGGTAGATGGATGGATCTAAAATTAAACTCTAAATACTGAAATGTATTTCCTCAAAGCTCAGGTTAAGAGACTACTTTTGTTCAGTCCATTGCTCTTTCATACTTGTGTTGGTAATAACTTTTTCAGTATTTCTGGATGTTGAGCTCTTACACTCTCAAAGCACTTTAGGGACATTGTTATGTGCCACCGTGGACCTTAAATATCACTCACTTTCGCAGCTAAGGGGACGGACTCCTTACGGGCGTTTTAAGATGTCGGCTGCCTTAGCTTTGTTAGAGCTTGACCGTTTGTATAGATTTCCTCCAGCTCTTCTGGTTTCCTGCCACAGTTCAAAAGTCATGCAAATCAGCAAATTTGTGACTCTAAATTTCTTTTAGTGCACAGTAGGCTGTGTGCCCTGCAATATCCCCTGCCTCACTATGACCCTGTATTGGACAGACAGCTGTGGAAGATGGATGGATGGATAAGTTACCTCAAATACAGTCTTTGTTTTGTCAATTAACAATGCAGTGAGATAATTGCTACAGTAGATCAGAACTGAGTGACGGTAGTGGTTTATCTTGAAACAACTGCTTTGATGCTTTTAAAGAAAGCCATTAAAGCAGCAGAATAATTTAAAAACGGCATGCTGTACATTTCCCCTCCTATCTGGTTATCTAAAACTAGAAGCAAAGCTAGCATGACAATGTTAAATGTTAACATAACCACAAACCATAAAATTGCAGTGTGGATTTTCAGCCCCCCCTGAGGAGAGGTAGGTGTTGCTCGTGTTTTGTAGCATAGCTTTTCTAACAATGACCATATTGCACTTCTGTTTGAAAGCCAGTTTTCTACTTCATTTTCTATAGAACTGCAATGCCAAAAGCACAAAACTACATGAGAATTACGTCCTTGAGTCAAGTTTGATCTATATTGTGCAAGAATAGGAATATGAAACAGAACATCCAGAAGCACAAACACACATATCATTTGAGAGAGTCAATATCAGCCTTTGTTTTTCAGTTTTTAAAATATTATTTTCTCTTTGCTCTTACTTGGAGATTCAGTAATGTCTCCAATAACAAGCTGTGTATCGACTGATAACCTCAAACAAGGCAAAATTCACAGGGAAATATTTACAGAAAAGGTCTGGCTCCTGTCTTATATTTATATAGTAGTAGAGTCTGTGAGGAAAAACACGAGTAGGAATTTTATTGTGCTTATGCACATGACGATAAAAAAACCTTGAACTGGAAGCTTGTGATGGGCAAACCATTAAATGGATGGCATGTAGAGGTGAGGTGAAACTTGTTCTGCACATGGCAGCTGTTCCCTGATTGCATTTGCCATATCAAACATAATGCTAACGCTAATTCTGCTACTGCTCAGACGGCTCTACAGGCAAGATCGGTTAGGAGACGCCCAACACCTCTCCCCCTCAGGGGGCTTCCCCGATGTGTGTGGGCTTTTATGTGAGGATCCATACTTGCTGAAGCATGAGTGACAGCTTGTTTGTGGGGCCAATCTGCTGGATGAGAGGCACAGTTGGGCGGTCCTCTGATGTTGTCGTGGAGACCAGCGCAGCAGCATCTGTGACAGCAGAAGAGTGTTTTTCCCCAGTCGCGCAAAGCAACGGCCTGTGCTCAGCAACTGTTACCGCTCGGCACGTGGAGCGCCGTCGACGCCGGGGACTCAAACCTGTCAGTGTGCCATCAGTTGCCAAGCTGGCCTGTTTTACGTGCTGGAAGAAACCGTCTGCCGACCGGCGGGGGGTATGTACAAGGACAGAAGAGACAGAAATGTCGGCGATGGCTCAGTAGTCTCCTCCGTAAAGCAACAAACAAACAATATCAGACAAAGCGAGGCAGGCTTCCTCCACGGTCAGTGCTGCCGCGGAACACCTGAGGGGTGACCTCAGTCATAACAGAGAATTGGACATGAAAAATGGCTACACTGCAGAAACAGCAGAACGAAGTGAAGAGGACTGTGGAAAGAAGAGACAAAATCAGGATGGTTTGCAATAGGGCAGCACTAACCTCAAAGCAGCAAGAAAAATGCCATTTTTGACCTTGCAGTTGTTTTCTTCTCTATTGAAACTCCCTCATAAGTAGATCAACTAGGGTATGTGTGTGTGTGTGTGGGTGTGTGGAGTGTGTGTGGGTTTGGTTTATGTTACTTTGTGGGGAACCAAATGTCTCCCACAATGTAATAAAAACCTGTTTTTTTGACGAGATTTTTCAGGTCCACACAAAGATCTGTGAATGCAATCAAAAAGTCTCGTATCTTGTTTGGTTACTTACTGTATGGTTAAGGTTACGGCTGGGTAGGGGTTAAGGTCGTCATGTGATTTGAGTTTTCCCCATAGAAATGAATGGAGAGTCCCCACAAAGATATAATTACAAACCTGTGTGCGTGTGTATGTGTGTGTGTGTGTGTGTGTGTGCACAGTGAAACTCCATAAAATGGTCCCTACTGGTTTCTGTTCAAATGTCAGGAAAATCTTTCCAGGTAAAGCTGGAAGTATGGAAAGTGCTCCAAAGGTCCTTTCGATGTGAGTGACTTAGTAAGGAATGACATTTAAGGGGGTCTGGAGGCCTGATGTCTATATCAGCACCACTAACTCTCACTCCTGTAGGCCAGACTAAATCCCAGCTTCAGTTCTCATTAGATATCCCGCTAAAGGTATCACTCTCCCCAGCCATGTTACCAGCTTACTTTCGTAAATATAGAAAATGTTGATTGTATAGTCAAGAGATGATGGGCTTACAGGCCATGCTGGCATCATGGCGATGAGCTTTAGCAAAGACATTCCCTTGCCGTCGTTGCCCAAAAACCACCTTGACTTCAAATGTCATTGAAGCAAGGATGGTGACTGTAAAGTAAAGGAGAGGGACCGGAAAGCACTGAACAAAATTCCAGTTAAAAAAGAAAAAACAAACAAGAGTGATATTGCTCCCCAAAACAAAGGGGTCGCCCCGCTCACAGCTGCCTGCGCAGCAGCTTATCTGCCAGCTGCACCTTGGAGGCTGCCTTCTGGAGGAGGAGCTGTTCGTCACTGTGCCACTGTCTCTATCGACATTGATTTAAGTGCAATTTAATGCAAGCCTGTGATTATTTATTTATTTCATGGAAAGGTCATTTTGCTGGACATGTTCCAGCAGGCAGACCCCGCCCCCATACAGTGCATCCATCCCTTATCTCCTTCAGCATAAATAAATAGCTCAGGAACTATTCGGAGTTGCATTGCCCCCCATATGCAGACGGACGGCCATCCCGCTCGCAGTGCGGTGCTCTATCATGGCCGTCTGCACTGGCCGGAGGTGTGCAGCTATTAGGCTGCCTTTGACCACGGCTCCCCGGCTCGGTCCCCAACTGCACGGCCCATGCTAACATGGCAGCTGATACTGTCTGCTGACAGCACTTCCTTTGCACCGGGGAGATGCCTCGCCATGGGAGCTAGGCAGCTGTGAGGGAGCTGTCGCCTTTTCCCGCTTTTAGCGTTCCAGCCCTGTCTGCTGAAGGTGGGAGACAGGCTGTATGCACTCGCATGGCAGGCAGTCATTTTACTAGGCTGGCTCGCTGCTGGTGCTTAGCTGTACTTTATGTAATGACCCGGGGAGTCTTTCTGCCCATTAGGGGGAGGATTCAAGACTATTCAGAAGTGGGAGGCAAGCTCAGGTGTAAGATGCTTTATTAATAACAATAAAAAACACGAGTCTGGCTGTTTGTGGATGGGACCCTGGTGTCCTAGTGGGGTGTGGGTGCAGCGGGGTGCTCCTTTCTCTTCTTCGGGAGGAGTCTGCATTAGTGAGAGGAAAGCAAGGCTAGCAGTTGCTGCCCCCTCTCCCTCCCTCAGCTCACGGCCGAAGGCCTGGAAGGAGCCGCAGCTGGTTGACTTTATTAGCACTCCATCTGTAGGCAATCGGGGCTTACAGGCGGTGATCCCAGCGAACATGCTGTTACTCCATACAGCCACATATATCTAAAACAGAGTGTGGCATGCAGTTGTCAGTGTTGTCAGTGCCCCCCCACCCACAACCCCACCCCTAATTTTACTTTGTCCCCGCAGTTTCACTTCATTGGGGGGAGGGGGTGGTGCTGATATGCTATTAATTTTTCTAGAACGTTCTCTGACTGTGTTTGTCCCTCTTCAGCACTCCCTCTCCTGGTGTCCATTCAGCTCCACAGTGGACTATTTGCAGGTCTGTAAGGAGTACAGCTTTGCTGAAGCTGGTCAGCACTAATATTAATAACTTGCAAATAACAATAAACAAAGGGAGCTGTTCCACTTTTGCCTGTTTTCCTCCTTGAGCCAGTACTGCAGGCTTAAATCTCGTGGCATGGCTTTTGTATGGTGACCCTCCTCCCCCACCCCCTTAGTGTCACAACTTGGCCCTGTTAAGTCCCCACAGGTCCAATTCTATACATATCATAACAGGCAGGCAGACACAGTGTGGAAATAGCCCTGTGCCAGTAGATAGGCAGCACAGGCCCTATATAGGCCATCAGATTCTTTTAAAAATGTGCCCTAACTTCTGCAGAACAACTGGAAATTAATTCCAATTAATCTTGAGTTATCATTGTCAATTATTTAATGTGCCGTGTGGTCTGTGTTAAGTAAGTATTACTGGGTCTATTCCCGGGAATTACGATGGAAAACTTAGTCCTGTGGGAAACATGCAGCATATTATTGAATATATTCATGTATGTGCTGGGGGGATGGGGGGGGCGAAGTGGTTTATTGGGCCGCATTGTCACTGTGTCATACCTTCAGTTTTTGGGGGCTATATCCCAGCTCCACTGTGTGTTTGTGTGTGTGTGTGTGTGTGTGTGTGTGTGTGCCAATGTCATTGACGTTGTTTAGACATTTTTTGAGTTTGCAAGCTTTCCCAGTGGGTTTATGCTAACTGATGGCTGTAAATGGCCTATAGATTGTGCATGTGTGCTTTGTGATGGGCTGGCATTCTCTACTGGGTGTTCTCCTTGTGCCCCATGCTGCCTGAGATAGGCTTCACCCCCCAATTAGTGTGCTATTTACTTCTTAAGGAGAAAGTTCATCTGCATCGTGATGATAAAAATCAGTTTGTATTCTGAGAGAAACAATTGTTTAGAGTTACTCAGTTTCTACATCATAACGTTTCTAGTTAAACACGGTGGCATGATGATTGCGGACCATGGACTAGAGAAGAAGAAAAATAACCGCTACCCTGAACAGTTATAGATATTTTGCAAAGAGGTGATTTGATTCATGCCACATACATTAGTTTAAATGTGCTTGAACAGGAACAGCAATGTGAAAGCCCTTTAGAGGAACTTAATATCTGTCACAGTGATAAAGAGTGTTCTAGGAAATATTCATATTCACTAGGACAGTCAGCTGTGCAAACCCTAAAAATACCTCAGGTCTCCGGGGTGGGGGAACAAAGGCTTTACTACCGTGGTGGACTAGTCCACTGTGTTAGTGTATCAAAAAAGTGAGGCTGAAGAAAGGGGTGTAAAAAGTAAATAAATGCATTGAAATCATTTAGAGTCATTGAAGCTCCAAGTCCATACAGCGCTGCACTTGAATTTTTGGTAAATTTCTTTCTTTTGCTTAGGGGTCTCCAGCTAGTGCGTAGGGAGTTTAGAGTCCATAGTGCGAGGCCTTCAGTGCCTGGTTCAGACTGGGTACAGAATTAGGGTATATGGGCTGTGATTTGCCTGTACCTTCTACTGGATGGCAACAGGTCAAACAAATATTGTCCAGAGTATGAAACATCACTGAAGATGTTCGTGGCTCCGTGAAGACAACAAGAGTAGCAGAGTACCGCCAATTATTTTGATTATTACTATAATGTTGAAGTATAATTTGTATTAGGATGTTATAGTGTAGCATAAGATGTTGCGTCAAATGACTGCAGCATATCTAATTTTGGCAGATTATAGACGGGGATTTAAAAGGTTAGTTTTGCTAATGATGTCTTGGATGGATTTTGAAAATAAAAAAGTCAGAAAATAAAGTTTCACGCAATGGCATAAACCTTTAAAGATGTTAATTTCAGCACTTGGTTTGCTTGTCCCCTGGTATTGAGCAAAAAGCAAAGAGGACACCTGTAATCATAAAGCCTTTAACAAACGCTTAATATCCCCATAGTAGGGTATTCACCATAAACCATAAACAGGTGTGGTTCATAATGAGCAGAAGGCTTCTGGCTAATATGACTGCAGCTGTCTGACCAGTATAGTCTTTCCATGTAGTTAATCACCAGTCAAAAGAAAAACTGTTAAGGTTACAGACCCGTCAGCTCCTTTTGTCCAGTATTGACTTCCACTTTCAGTTTTACACAACCGACGTGCACAGTCAGGCAGAGAGCAGTGGAAATCCTCTATCGCTGCGAGATGCATGCTGAATTAATGTGAGAGCAGCCCTGCTCATAAACTGTAATGGAATTGTTTAAGAAAATATATGGATTGAACATTACCTTAAAGCATTTAATTTAACTTTGCAAAGGGTGTAGACACACTAGGACAAACTAGCCTTCATTATTAAGGTTTTAATGTTTTCTTAGTCTTCTTTAGTTGCATAGCAGTGCAATAGCCTAGTAAAAGTATAGGTCCTTTTTTCCCCATAGTCGTTCCTTTAGGGATCATGCCCACAGTAGAAAATTTCACATTGCAGATGGACATATTTATGACTATATGGTGGGGGCCACTAGTGAAAATGTTTCTACTTTGCATTCTAATTAAATATGAAATTGTTAATTGCACATTATATTATCAGTATAGCAATTTTATTAGTTAAATGGAAATTTTGATGGATTTCAGAATTTCTTAGTACTTGATAAACCCCATTTTATTCTAATGACAGAGTGCACTGAAGCTGACTCCACAAGTTACACAAAACCTGACGCTCCGTCTTACTCCAGCATGATTCAGGACTGTTCCAGAGAGCATTTCGTCATGCTACTGAACCTTGACGTTCTCAATCATCACTTGCCCCCAAAAATGAGGTTGAGGTCATTACTGTCCTAATTGTCAATCTTGATTTCATCAGTAAATAAGATTTTTTCCAGTGATTCACTATGAAATGCTGGTATGTCTCAACCCATAGAAATACTTTGTTTATTTCCAGGATTGAGTGAAAGAAATCCCAGTATTTCAACACAGTCTCAGACTTCTGGGCCTCACTCGATGTAGGCTGGTTATTACTTTAAAACCATATTGTGCATAATTGAAGATACTTGGATATAAGTAAGATCTTTATCATAGTTTAGTACTTAGTATGATGTTCGCAACCAACTTGCTTTCATTTTTTTAAGGCCGTTTCCACCTTTAAGGTGACTTAAAAAATAAAGTGCTAGTGTAGCGCAAGCTAAAACCCTGGGTTCCTTTAAATCTGAGCTAGATAAGATTTTAACAACTCTGAGCTATT
>JAODLD010000046.1:34032485-34069888 GCA_026781065.1 Mormyrops boulengeri | reverse complement strand
CTCATCTTCTTCCTCCCCCTTGCCTCTCTCCTCGGTCTCGCTCCCCCCCTTGTGCCTTCCACTCTGTGGCTCTCCCCCTCCTCTGCTCTCTCCCCCCCCCATTGCCCTGCTGTACAAGGGATGAAATCTAAATGAAAGCCTGGACCCTCCCAGGCTGAAACAAAACATGGAAGTTGCAGACCAGCCATTTGCCTTTGAGGCTCTTATACTGAGTTGGGGGGTGGGGGTTTCTGGTAAGTAGTTGTCAAGGCAACATATGGAACCTTTCTTATACATGGAGATTGAGATTCAGGCACTGTCAGTATTAATTAACTTCCCTAATATAGTAAAATACACAATACTGCCACAGAACAAAGCTACTTCAGTGACCTGAATCCCAGCCGTATGACCTTCATGACCCTATTGAAGGGTTAGTGCTGTCATGAGACGTTTTTGTAGAGTGTGGAGTCAGTCCTATCTATCCCTGTTTGTCTCTTACTGAGTGGGTGTTTATACATTCACTCTTCAGTCTTTTGGCTCTTATGTTTGAACACATGGGACCGCTTTGGTGTGGTTAATGTGGGTTAAAAAGCCCTTTGTAGACATCCCCCAGCTTGCATTTTAATGAACTCCTGAAGCCAGATATACCAGACCACCAAGGCGTTTGGCGGCGGCTGCTTTATCTGATCACTGTGAACAACAGAATTGATTTAAAAGGCAAACTCTCCAAAATGAAGCCTTGGTTAATTAAATTCCAGGTTGTTCAAAGGCCTCATAGGCATGCACATCATGTTAAGTACTGACCTTTAGCCCTTCTGTCTTCAGAGCAAACACAGAATTTTTCCAGCTGGATACAAATTACATTGAAGACAATGGGAGCAGTTTAATCTAAACCAAGTTACCCAACATGAGGACAGGGCCATCTGAGAGTCTGAAGAGAGCTGCCTGCATTTAACATGTGTCTCCCTCTGTGAAATGAGGATATCCTGAAGCATTTTTTAATGAGCAAATATGGCATTCTGAAATCATTCTCCTTTCTTCTGCACAATTTCAGATTTTCTTAAGGGCAGTTTTCTTTACAATGCACTAAGCTGTAGACTCTGCACCATGGGCGTCGCTGCCATTAAATCTGAGGGGGACGTGTCCCCCTCACATTTCATAATTATTCATTTGGACCCCCCCACATTTAACATAAAATATTAGTTCACCGCCAGTGTGTCCCCCCCACATTCAAAATGCTTCTGAGGCCCCTGCTCTGCACATTCATAAAAATGCATGTAAATCAAGCACACATATAAGCAATACCGTTGTTACTTTTTGTGTCTGGTATCTAAGCAGGGAACCTGAGGTAGTGGTATAAAAGCAGCTCACACATCATTTTCTGTAGCACGCTGGGCCTGAAGGAGCACTGCACTGTGAGGTCATGCTTTGGAGTAACAAGTGAAGCTCTGAACGCATGAGCTGAAGAGACGCACATGAAGACAAGTGGAAGGTAGTTGTGCTCCGGCTTCAATAATAACAGACAAAAAATGTTTTCACACCAAGGAACATATGTGGAGCAGAAGGGGCTTAGGGTGACCTCATAGTCAGTGGGGATGGCTTAGTGGGGGAGGGGGGAACTGACAAAGGGGAGGAAAGATGAGCACAGCGGGATGGGCTTGGGAGGGACACTGAGGTAAGTGAAAGAGCTTTAATAGAGTTGGGGGGGAGGGGCGGTTGATGGGTTAGAGGACCTGACAGACAGATAGAAGGGTACTTGACCTGACTTCTAGTCCTGGTGCCATAGAAGCAGTTTAATCTCCTAAAGACTGCACTGTAAGGGACTAGATCTGGCAGCCCGCCATGCAAGCATGGCACCAGAGGGACACCTCACATGCTGCGTGTGGAACAGATGCGCTCCACGGCTCATTAAAAGCTAAACATTGCCAGGCATCTAAAGCCAATGTGGGCTGGCCTTGCCTGATCCTATGGGCAGACAGTTGCGAGTTAGTGCATATTTCACTCCTAGCCTGACAGTGAGGGACAGGGAGATGAGGGCTGCATTTTAAGACATCCATTAACACAGCGGAAGAAACAGTATGAAATTGTAAGATAGTACTGTGGCCTCACTTGTGGCTTTGATACCCACTTTGGGACATTATGTGGCATTTTTTCACCTTCTCCCTGGGCTTGTGTGCATTTCCTTCAGGTTCTCTGGAGCCCTTGAGTCATCCAAAGACAGGTGATTTCTAAAATGGTGAATTTCCTTCATTGTGAGTACATGCAATACCGTAGAATGGCGTGCACGGTGTACCATGTGCTGTCAAGCTCTGCGTGCATTAAGCACATGTTTAAAAATCAATTAAACAGAGTAAACCTACCGGAAGTAAACTTTGGAACACTATTTACTAGCAAGTTGGGATAGCTGTAACTGTGGTATCTCCTCCTAAAAGATTACTCATTAATCATGGCGAAAATTCGATGAGACTGATTCGATCTTAAGACACTGCTGCACAAAATGGGTGCCAGTGCTCGTGGTGCTGGCCAAACCCAACATGCAAGGCATAATGCATTCAAACATATACACGATGAAACGCGCCTCAGGAGATCAGACACAAGTATGATAATCAGATTTCAGGAACACATTACAGAATGCTCTACATACACCCTTGTCAGGTAGCTTGCAGCTTTCAGTCGTGCATATATCTCACATTGAGCGGCATGTTTGGATGATTCGGATGATTCATTTGCTCATGCTGGTTAAATAGAAAAGCATTATGTTTCATAGTGAGATTAATGACACAATGAATTTCTCCAGTCAAATGATGTAACATGAAGTACCAGCAGATGCTCATCTTGTTAGGGCACAGGAAGCACAAATAAGAGCTGAATGAAACAGCTGCTTTCCTAGATGAACCAGCTGTTTTAGCAGCCAAATTAGAAGTCAACTTCTCAATTTTGTGGTTCATCCTTTTACATGAAAACAGTTCATATACTGCTTTTGGCAGGTTACCAAAACTCCCCTGCCCCCAGTCTCAAGCGGTTCTGAAACCATTTTTTTTTTCCCCAAACCGAGTACAAGTACCTAGGTTTGCTTCCTAGAGCTCACCAATATCGAGACCAATTAGGGCTGGGTGATATCTAAAAAATAATATGCAATATTTTTATTTAAAAAATGTAATGAAAAATATCCAGATAAATGATGTTGAGCAAACGACATATGGATAATCCACTACACAGCATTAAAACTTGCAGACCGGGGGGAGAACGGGTGATTAGTGGTGCTGATTCTCGTTTTTTAGTTTCTGTGAAAGACGATCAACGCTCAACAAGTCAGATTTAATTATAATTTAAAATAGGGTTTGGAATCGATTAAAAAAATTAACAAATTAATTGCACATTTTCTATGATTAATCACAATTAATCACACCCAATATTGAAACTTATAACCATAAATATTTATGCATTGAATCCCCAAATTAATGTAGAATTAACAAAAAGGGGAGTACATGGGTCATTGTCACAAACTCATTACCACAATATATTAATTTTCTCAAATTTTTAAAATTAGTTTGAAGACAGATTCAAATTCTACAACTTCATCTAAACCTGACCCAGTGGCCCGTGGGCTGCATATAGCCCATTTGAAATTTTAGTTGGCCTGCAAGAAGCTTCCAGTAATTCAAGCATGTTTGTAATATCATCTATGAAATATAGTACTTTATATTATTTGAATTAACTGATGTGCTGTAATTAGCTGTGAGAAGGTTACTTGCGGCTTACACTGTCATGACTTTGCATACTGCAGCAACTCCACTGGCAAGCTAACTTTCTTTAAGTCATTTGAGCTAACAGGGTTCACATTGTCCCTCTGTAAGCCTAAAATATGTCAAATTGATTGTGAAAATTGCCAGTTCCAGAGCAAAAGGACTGACAAATGTTTATACTATTCATACTGCAATATTAAGTTTTGCAGCCACAGAGTCTTTGCTATGGCCCATGAAGCTCATTACCTTCTTATTTGGCCCACTTGCTACTGAAGTTGAATAGCACTGTTCTAAACTGTTTTGACTCTGGGGTAGTTAATCAGTTTTGCCATTTATTTCTGTAATTACTGAGATGAGAAAAAAAATGATACAAAAATTGAGCAAAAATATACATATTATAATACAAATGGTTTATTGTGGGTTACATGCAATAAAGTTGAAAGATTTAGTTTGTGTATTTTTGTGTTACTGATTTTTGGCTACCTCTTTGGGTAAAAAAAATCATCAAATCAGAGCAATAAATGACAATTTTATTATTTTTAATGTTTTAAATAATAGGTTAAGGTAATGCAGTTGCTCTACACAAAAAGCAGTACATAGTATTTCATTGTAACATTTTTTTCAAGAGAATTACCCACATTTAAATATTTAACTTTAAATTTCTGATGTAGAGATTTCATTTCCAACAAAAGTACCACTTGCAAGCAAGAACAACCTTCAAAAAGACTCAGTGATCAGATGGCAATAAAAAGAGAGGGCACTGCATTATGGGTAGCGATATTAAATTGTTAATTTTTTTAATCACACACCTTGGTGATTAATGACATATACTACATCTACTCAACAGCTGGATGGAAACACTATATATAGTGATCAGTCTAAAATGTTGAATCTATTTGACAAATAAAAAGAGAAGCCTGACAAGCACTGAAAGTGCACTTTATAACATGAAAGATTTTAAGGTTTTAAGGTATAAGACATATCGCAAATTATGATACTTTTAACCCATGCATGCCTCCTATAATTTTTTATGACATACACCAGGTAACATTGGCTTTCCTGTGAGACAAACTGAATGTTTTGATTTTAGCTGTGAATTCTGGAGTTCTGTGCAAACTCTCAGCTGTTTATAACCAGTAAGGAAAATTATGATTTCTGTTAAAATCTATGGTCATACTATTCTCTTTTTGGGGAAATAACATACAAAACAAAATAAGACTAACATATAGTAAAAGCAGAAATACTTCGCTAAGTTGGGGCAGTATGTTGGTGCAGTGGTTAACACTGCTGTCTTATGTGTCTTAGACCAGGATTCGAGTCTCCGCCAGGCTTCCATGTGTGTGGAGTTTGCATGATCTCTCTGTGTCATCATGACTCTTTTTTCCCCACCCTCATGACTTTTTAATAAACAAATGCTAAACGCTTTTCTCCTTTTTTCTTAAAAGTGAAAATCCTTTCTGGATTTCTTTCAGTTAGAGAAAACAGTTGCACAAGTAAGTGCTTCGTAAAAGAGAACTGGTGTAAAGCAAATGTTCGTAAAGTGGTGAGTACCTGTGTTAGTGGCAGGCTATGCTGAACAGCAGGTTGCTTTCAGGTTCAAAATTTCTAAGACAGCAGTACACAAGAACAAAATGAAGCAGGAGACACTGGGAACTACCAGAAACCAGTCAGGTGATGGGCCGAAGCGACATTCTTGTACCAGAGATGACTGTTAACTTATTAGACAGTTTCACATGAATTGTAGAATGCCATCAACTGACCTTCAAAAGGAATGGGAAACATTAAGTGCAGGTGTGAAGTGCACTGCTAAGACATCAGGCTCCTAGAAGCAGGACTGAAGACCCATATATATATTATTCACAGATGCACACCCACAAACTGAGAAATGAGTGAAACAAAAAATTGTATTAATTAATTAATTTTTTCTGTGGCTGCATATGTGTGTGTGTACTGTATGTGTGTGTCTATCTGTGTATGTGTCAGTCAATTCATTTTATTAATCACAATTAATCACATAAACTTAGTAATTAATCATGTGATTAATCGCATATTCAATCATGTCATGATTTGTTGAAAATACATTTTGATTAAGTTCACCTATAGGAAAAAAAAATATATTTCTTGTCAGATATATTAATACATTATCAAACAAATAAGGCAGCAGCTTGCTATTGTTAAAACATCGTTTTAGTATAACAGGACTTTCACCAGTAGTCAATCTATAGCAGAGCTGACTTTGTACATGCCATAAATAAATAAATGTTAACTTTAAACATAATATTACTGTAAGTAAATAGGCATTATAACTATATCTTGAAGGGGAAGAAGAGAAAAAGGCTGAGCAAGTTACAGTACAAAATAAAAAAATTAAATGGGGAAACTGCAGGGGGGCCAAAAACTACAGACAGAGGTTACATTACCCTGACAGCGACAGGGAGTCACTTCTGCATTTCTTCACTGATACGTAAATCAAGAAGTTGAACAAAAAGATGCAGCCAGCAGCATTATACTCCACAAGCTATATGGATAAAATACATGGCCAGAATAAAGGTTAATCAGACCTCATAATCTATACATAGATTTTAGACACGAATTTCTATGTAATTAGCATTTTTAAAAATTAAAGTGGCAACAGAGACAAGAATGTTTCTATCCATGTATGCATGTATTTTTTTTATCAACTTCTGAATACTTTTAAGGATGAAATTTGAAGACTCCAGTGTGAGTTTTATGTGCTTGCTGTTCCCAACAGTGGAGTCAAATTCACCATTTTAAAAGATACATTTGTAATGTGTCATGTAATTTCATTTTGTCATTTTCTTCTTGTTTTCTGACTTTATTAAAGGTTGTAAATCAATAGCATAAAATGAGATCTCGTACATGTATTGTCCAAATCTGGCTTCTGGTCATGAATATACAGAAGTGACTACAGCACTCTGAAAAGTCCAAAAGCCACGACAGCAGCAAATGAAAAGAGTGGTAGAGAAAACACAATAAATGCATTGTCCTGACCCCAAATATGGCTCTATGGTAAGCTGGGTGAGTGCGTGTTAACGTGCTTAAAAAATAATAATGCATTATTATTTAATAATTAATAGCATGCGTTATCTTTGAGGCATTGCATAACGAGACATAACGAGTCCCTGCATAATGTGACACATCCTAACGAGACTCATCATAATGAGGCACATCATAATGAGATGTGACACACTGAAGCATGTCATAACCAGGTGTGTCATAATGAGGCACCTCATATCAAGGTGCATCATAAAGAGCCGTCCTGGGTAATTCTATGTCTTGCGCCCGTAGCTTCTGGAATAGGCTCTGGATTCCCATGACCTTGCATAGGACAAGCAGGTATAGAAGATGGATGGATGGATGGATGGATGGATGGATAATGCACCATGGCATAAGAAGGCATGACATAAGCAGGTCTGGCTCAGTGAACCCCAGTATAATGTCAATGCATGCTTAGTAGTTTCCTGACCTTGGGGCAGAGGATCAATCCCTGCCCCCTGATTCAGTTCAGGTGCTTCAGAGAGCCGCTGGCTGTCAGCAGAGGCTGCCTTCCTGACCTGTCATTTGTAACAGATGTGAAAAGGAAATTAAACAGCTTGACACCGTCTTAGGGCAAAAACAGCTTGTGCTATACAAGGAAATGTGCTGTACACCGCAGAGTGCAATGCTATCTTTGATTTATACTGTTCTGTAAGTAATTTTAAATATCCATCCGGATATCTTTCATGTCTCTTTTCAGTAATATGGCTACAGTGTGCAGCCTCCTTGACACAATTGGGAATGTAGAAGTAGCCACAACTGCAGATAATTACCGTGTAACACATTTACAGTCTTTAACAGATGATGTTACTGAGTATTCAAACCCTGTACAGATCATTTTCCTCACAGCAGTATGTGAACTCCTTCCACTCATGGTCAGACTGTGGATTTTGAGATGGGGACTTGAACTAAAAAAAGTGTCACTCCCCTTTTCTAAAAATGATGCTTTTAAAACAGCACAATTAAGATGATTTCAAAGGCATTAGTATATAGGATCTGCTGAAGGGTGAGTGATTTCCTGCATTGATGGATTTAATAGCTGCTTTTTCAGTGTCTGTGTTACATATGTCTACCACATTGGCTACTGTTTTTTTTTTAAGTTTAATCTAAGTTAAACTGAATACTCATGTCTCCACCTAAATAGTGTCCTTCCCAATGGGTTGTTTGAATGTTTGAATGGGTTGTTTGAATGTTTGAATCAAATGAACTTCTGTTTATTCTTTATGTTATTACGCAGAACCAGCTAAATGGAACCTTTATATTAAAAACTGTAAATCCAAAAAACAAATACAAAACTAAAAAAGATGCTCTCATTTCAACAAAAATGCATCCCCTGGACAGCCCCGTCACCCCCTCCCATCTTGCTTCGATCTCAAGGAGCAGGATATCAATTAGTACCAAGGGAAGAAAGAACTATGGCAGGCTGCAGAGCATTCGCCTATAGAGCTCCGCAGCTGTGGAATACTCTTCCACCAGATGTGTGGGATTCAGGCTCACTCTCAATGTTAGAATAAAAACACATTTGTTTAGTCTAGCTTATAGGGTCCTCTAATTCTAGCTCTAGCTAACTGCTCACTCCCAGTTAGACCTATAGTGTGGGATGCAGAGCTGGGTGGGGATCGGTGCCATTGGCTTTGGGTGAACTGAACTGTCAGTGCTGTCACTCTAGCTTCACACTCCTTTGTGGAATTGGAGTGCTGACGTTTCAGGGACTCCCCATGCCTGCGTTCCCACCTGCCTATCCCTCCAATTTATGCTGCCATAGCCAAATCTGCCGGAGCTTACACACTGCAAATACCTAACTGCTCGCGCTGCCTCTAGTCTCCCCTACTTTGGCTAATTGTCCACATCCTGGGCTGTGCTGCCTGGGTACCCTAAATTATCAAGATATCCTGCTTACCTTGCTGCCTACGACATCTCCACTACCAAGGGCGTCTTTCTGGCCTGCTCTCCGTTCTGCCTGTGACGTCTTCCCTGTATGCCGTACCACTGTTCGCCCTGCCATCTGAAGCAGCACCTGCCTGCCCCCCACTTTGAGACTCAAATGTTAAAATTGTGACAGTGTGATTTGGGACTTTGCCATCTTGCTCATTTGACTTCCTCTGCCGGCCCCAGGAGGATGGGCTCCCCCTTTGAGTCTGGTTCCTCCCAAAGTTTCTTCCTTCGAGAGAGCTTTTCCTTGCCATTGTTGCCTCTGGCTTGCTCACTGGAGGGATAGTGTAAAACGCTTTGAGACAATGTAATGTTATGAAAGTGCGCTATACAAATTATATTGAATTGAATCCAATCTTTACTCCTCCCACACCCCCAACTTCTACAATCTATTGAATTACTGGATGGATCAGAAGGAAATGTGAAAGCCCAAATGTGTTTTACCCAAATGCTCTGAGCCTTAGTTGTGGCACATAACTCTGAAACTACACCTATTCATTTAGTGCACATTCCACTTACATGCCAGTTTGCAGAATCTCGCCCCACTGTTAGCTGCCCCTGGCCAAATTGGGACCCTAAGCAGAATTTTATTTTGAGCCCCCCCCCCCCCCCATTACAAAATGACTGTATCACGAAATGCCAATTAGGTTTACAACCTTGTGGTGTCAGATTACTCGTCTCTTTTCTTTCTCTCCTGACTTGGGCTGACTTGGTGCTCTACGCACGCCTCACGGCAGCGATGTGCATCCTTTGCGCATTTACAGAGAATGCATCCCCTTGCGGAAGATGGGGTCCCCCATGGGGCCCTACGCACAGCGCGTGTTCTGCGTGTAGGGAGGGGCGGCGCTGTACATTCATAATGCATTTATAGAACACTCATAGTCAGCATGTATCTGTACCTTAACATCCTAAAATACCTTAAACAGCTTTAATATACATTAATAACAAACATTATCAGGTTAAATGATTATAATGTTTGTTATTATCATATAATGTTTGTTTTTAGTGTATATTAAGGCTCTTAAGGTATGTTAGGATATTAAGGTATACTTACATGCTTCTTATGAATGCTCCATAAATGCATTATGTAAGGGCACTGAATGTTCTATGAATGTATTATAAAGGCATCATGAAGGTGCAGTGAATGTAAAGCATTACCTATTATTTATATTTTTGAAATGTCTAAATATTAAAATTCTACTTATTTCTCATTAAGAACTGTAACACACAATAATGGTATGACAAAATAACTACCACGTATGTAATGTCACACAGACAGATAGAGACCAAAGTTATGTAAACTAATCACTAGGAAACTAATAATAATGTTGCATAATGTTGTTGTATTAACATTTAAACTTTGGAAATAAACATTTATTATAACACTAGAATGATACATACAAGAATAGAAGAATGCATACAAATGGCAAGTAAGCTGATAAAAATGATAAGGATGTATTCCCTGGACGTCCTCTTTACCTTTCCCCTACCTAATCACTGCTCCTCCCGTGTCCCAAATAAATATAGTAAATTCCACATATAACAAAAAATATCGGCATAATACTGCCTACCGTGTATATATATATATATAAATGGTTTTCCTCTCAATGGACTACTCACTGATGTGTGCATGTCTCAAAAGGACAGTAGTGTACCTTACACATCAATAGATACACACAGGAATACAAGTAACCACCTAATCGGTGGGGAAAGATTTAGCAAATTGTCATATAAGTGTAATGTGCAATAAGTGAAAATGGCTGTGCCCTGTGCTATCACCTTTTCGTTTGTAGCACTTGTGGGACGTTTCTGTTGCATTTCAAGCAGAGGAAAGCCTATCTGCATCATCATATGGGCATATGTTTCCATGTTACCCACAATTAATGGTGAGGGAGATGCTGCAAATGAGCAATTACACACAACCACACAGAAAGCAGTGCAGTGGGCTGCCAGCTGCTCCTTTACTGCTGCCCTGTGTGTGTCCTGGGCAGATCTGAGGATGTTCTGAGGATGAGACATTGGCATGGGTGAGTTGATAGAGCAGGCCTCTGTGAGTCTAGCCTGAATATAAATCTGGCAGCTTCCATTAGCTGCTGCTCCTAGAGTGCTTCAAGGTAAACCCCTGGCCAGACTTATAGCCCGAATGCTGCTGCTCCTCCTCTGAACTTCAAATTTATTGCCAATTGCGAGCAAAATCTCTGTCCATCAGAAATATTACTGCATCCTGGTGCATGGCTCCAGAGAAACTGCTCTCTAAGTCTCCTTCTCAAGGACCCATGACCTCGATGGGAAGTTATTATCTTAAAAGTGAAAAGTTTGGGAGTTTAGGCAGTCTGATTCTACAGCGAAGGCACTCACTGTTAATGTGAAACAATACGAAGAGTAGGGCTGCATACACAAACTGAACTATCAAGGAGTAACCAAGGGTCAACAGATCCCGAAGTGTGGGGTATCACACAGTAGACTTAATAGAAATACACTTCCACCTTCATCCTGGAAGAGGATGAATGTAATGTTATTTACCCAAGGAAAAAAACTGCCATTAATTCGTACAGCTAGTAGTTAAAAAGATGGTCATGTGTTGAAAAGTGATATAACGTTAAAAAAACATTCATAGAAATCCAGAGAATTGACGTATCTATGTCACTGACAGCAGATTAAAACATGAATAAACATACAGATACACAGCAATCAGGGGTGCTGGCAATACAAAGACCATCCATCTTCCACACCTGCTGGTCCTATGCAGGGTCATGGGAATCCAGAGCCTATCCCAGAAGCCACGGGGAATAATCTAGTATGGGTCCCCAACCCATCACAGGGTGCTGTTCACACCTATGGACAATTTAACAGCTCCAGTTCAAACAAGATACGTTTTAGACTGTGGGGGGAAGCTGGAGTACCCAATGGAAACCCCCTGATGACATGGGAAGAACATGCAAACCCCATACATGTAGAAGCAGGGCAGAGCCTCAAACCCTGTGCCACGCCCTAGGCCCAAGACCAGCACCATACTCTAGCAAGAGTGCAGCTAAAATGAATGACTGTCTTCTTTTTAAAAACCTGAATAGACCTACAGATACACAGTGATCTGGGGTGTTGCCGTAAGCCAGCAGTACAAAGACCATACTCTGGCAAAACTGCTGCTGAAATGAACAACTAGCTTTTTATTTAAAACATTTTAATCTCCAGGGCTCATGGGGGGATGTCTGTTCAAAAAAAAAAAGAAAATTATAAAAACTTGGAATCTCCTGAGGAATGCTGCCTTTCCTTCTCTTCCTGCAGCCATTACCTGAATAGGTGCTTTCCCGGGAGCCAGGGGACTTGCTAATGTTGCCTGCTGGAACAGTGCTGCACATGTACCCCTCCAGTCTGCTCTCTCATTCGCTCGCTTGCTTTCTCTCTCCTCTGAAATTGGCCCCAGGTGTGTTAGCCCAGGTGAGAGTGGCTGCTGTCCGTGGTGCTGGCCCGTCTGTAGCTGAACGGATAGCAGCCCTGCCTGGTTCACCTCAGCCATTCTTCTTGTGAACACTCAGTCGGCAATATTACATAGATTTACTTAAACAAGAAGGTGAAAGTAGAGCTCTTGATAGTCTGAATGCCATGTTTGCCAAGACTATACATAAATCCAGGAGGTGCAGAGGGTTGCTATACAGCACCACATCTCCATGGCTGATGACTTACAGCCCACCAGCACTGTGATTTATGTGAGCACTTTGCACCTTCTCCCCACTTTTCCACTGGCATTCAGGAACTGAGCCGTATCGCGAAGAGACACTAGTTACAGCACAGTTCCAGCTCACTTCGATTTTCTGCTGCAAAAAGGTTGGCTCGGTAAAGGCATCGCAGGGTTTGGAGAGCAACAGTAACGTAAACCTGAAGCTGTTCATTTTCTGTTCACAAGGTGTACATTATGATTTACTGCATGCGAATTTTTAGCTGATAGAAATGAATTTTGTAACTAGCCTAATTTATCGCTAATGAAATCTTCCATACATGACAAACCACAGGATGCCACTGCCTGAGCATGCCTGTTGAAATGAATTAGAATGCCACTAGCAGGCTAGCAAGTTAATTCACAAGTTCTAGAGAACAGCCCTGCTGTTTGCTAATTGCTCTATTTTTCTGTCCCATACTGACATTCAGTGAGCAATACCTGATAGCCAGCTTTGTTTCATGGCTACCATTACTTTACCTTAAGGCAATTTGCACCTAGCACCGGAACAGCCTCTTTCCTTGGATTACCGGTCATGGGAAAACGAAGTTCATAACGAGCAAGCTGGGCCCAACAGGATGTGTCACATGATTTACTTGCATCTAGACAGTGATAGGCTATATTTAAAAGTCTGTAAATCTGGCGATGAAATTTCTTAAAATGACAGAAAATAAATAAATAAAATGACATATTTTGTTATGTATTTTAAATACTTTTAGTACATAAAATACAATCTCTCAAAGTATTTTGTTACCAAATACATCGGATTTTTTTCTCTCCAGCAAAACACAAATTATAAAATACTCAAAAAGTGATCAAAGGCACATTTTAAATACATTTAATTGAAATACTGCCCATTTCTGGAGCTTAGTCAAACTGGCATCTGTAATTGCCCATAGTGTGTGTGTGTGTGTGTGTGTGTGTGTGTGTGTGTGTGTTCTGGACTGGACTGACGTCACTCAATCAATGAGGTACTGATTAGTCTTACGAGTAGTGTAGTGGTCAAGTCAAAAAATGCATTTGTATATTACAGGGTTGCTGCAATATTGGGGTAACTTTAATAGTGGTTTTGAAATGGTTAAGCTAACACACTTTGAGAGACAATGTCATTGTTTTGAAGCAACATGTAGATCATTTAAACATCATTTTCATTGACTGCCTAAGAGTTTTGCACAGTACTATATATAAAGATTATACTTTAAAAGAAAATATGGTTGTATAAACTAGCAGAGCATAAATGTACACAGAATAGAAGCATTTGTTTTGCCCAATTATTACACGAGTACATATAATTGTATTTGAGTTCATTTATTGCCTTTATTTAAAAATATGCATGATTGAGAATGAGAGAATGCTGTTAATACATACCTGGTATTCTCTGGTGATGGCTGGTGTTTTCACGAAATTGCCTCAGCTCATATTTGCAATATCCTGCATCAGACACAGTCTGCAGGGAAGCATTTCGTTGATGGCAGCATACATCTGAACACATCAGTCCCATGTGCTAGAGACAAGTGGTACAGTCTTTATTCAAGATATGTTGATTTTATATTTCCCTGTACAAACTCCCTGCTCAGTGCAAAGCCTTTAGTATACCTCTTGTGAATATATTCTCTCTGTCTTTGGTTATCTGTAGTTGTCCCATGCAGAGGAAAGGAACATTTTTCAGGGGGATGTACTGGTTCTATGGCAGAACTAAGCTGGGGATACTCAAGGCAAACACAATGCTCCATCTTTACCGTGAATGGGATGGCATCCCTTATCCTTGAACTTGGCTGTTTAACTCATCAAGCAAATCCCTTTACTTGGATGTTTTGTGGGACGTGGTTGTCATAGATGCAGGGTCACACCAGGCCGGTCACAGGGGCTGTTTATAACTTTGCTGTATGATGGCTGGATGCACTACCAGGGTGAATAAGATAGCTATTTGCAGAGATAAGACTGTCTTTTTTGCTATCCTTGCACATTTTTTATCTTTTTTATTAATTTTCCAGATTTCCAGTCTAGATCTTTGCAATTTATCAATCCAATTCAGCCACCGTAATGTTGTGATATGGTATTCAGGGCACAGGTGTCTGACAAATTTGTGTGCCTCTATGCAAAACAACCATGACACAGAACAATGCTCTGATTGGAGGAGCTCCTATCTCACACGCACATGACAGACCGACAGGAATGCTTAGCTCTAAGTCCCACGAATCTCAGTAGATGTTACATCTGCCCACTCTACTGGTACATTGCCGACTTTGTTTCATGGCTATGTAATGCTAGTCCCAATTGGTGAGTGACAGATCCAAGCCTGGGTCATGGCTGTAAGCTGCCATGGCTGTATGCTCAAAGAGGACACAGCAAGATAGGCAGCCCTTCAGGTTTTATTTGAGTTAAATGTATGTAATTTCTGTTACTTAGGAGGCCGTTCATAAATCCAGTCAGGGGACACTTTATTAGGAACCCCTACTCAGTACCAGCTAGGATCCCCCTTTGGGCTTCAGAAGCTCTTCACGGCTTGCGCATTTGGAGATGCCCTTCTTCACAACAATTTTGTAGTGAGTAGTTGTTGCACTTTTGGCCTTCCCGTTAGCTTTAATGAGTCTGGTCATTCTACTCTGACCTCTCATTAAGGTATTTTCAGCTACAAACCTGCTGCTGACTGGATGTTTCTTGTTTATTGCACCATCCTCTGTAAACCCTGGACTCTGTATGGCAAGGAAATCCCTGGAGGGTGACAGTATCTAAGATGCTAAAACCACCATGTGATACCAACAATTGCACCTCATTTAAAATGACCTAGATCACACATTTTAGCCATCCCAGTGCAGTGCAGCTGTGTAGTATCTGCACGTCTTGACCCTGTCTGTCTGCTGTATGTATTCAGTTGCAGCCTCATGATTGGCTGTTTGGGAGGAGTGTGATGTTTCAGTTAATGAGTTGGTGTACTTAATGAACTGTCCAGCTAGGAGATCTGGCCGATATTATAATCATTCTACTTTACAGACTGGCATCCCTATTGATATGTATAATGCACAAACTTTGCTTTTGTTTTTGATTTATAGTTTAGCTTTATCTTATTGTGCGATTTTTTAAATAAACTTTATTATTTATTCCCAATAATAGATAATGGAAGTACATTCTCCTTATAAGTATAATGAGGATGCATAACTAATTTTGTCTTAAAACAGAATTACGGGCTGTCACAGGCTGTTATTTAACTTGTGTCATTGATTTCTCTTGTTTTTCCTCAGCTCACAGTTTCCCCCATGTCACCTTTTTTGAAGTGAATTGGTTTTAAAAAAAACATAAAATGCAATGTTTGTATAGGTGAGCAACACAAAAAAATGCAGGCAATTGATTTAATGTATGTAACGATTGCTTTAAATTATGAAGCAGTGTTTTGTTTGAGAATTGTTATTTTCCTGCTTGAGGGAATGCCGCTGAGGAAGTCATTTCATTTTGGAGCAAATAATTGCCAAACTGGTGTTTAAGTCAAGAAAGTACATGCTGTTCCCAACTGGAAGCAGCGTTTCCGGCAAACTGGATGGTCAAAGCAGCAGATAATCTATAGCAAAGCAGAGGAGGGAGCAAATCCAGGGCTTCTTGAGAAGTTTTGTTAGCATTGTTACCAAAGTCACCAGCACCTTGCAATAATCGGCACATTTAATAAACTTCCTCAGTGTCTTGTCAAGGTGATGAATAGCCGAGTCAGCTGTGGCATTACAAGAGGAAAACAGAAATGGGAAAGGGAACGGAAAATAGCATTTTCTGAACACATCAATAAACACGAGATGGGAAGAACAAAAGCTCCTGAATGTCCAGGTGAAGCGGGAGTCCTGTTCACCGCCTGCCTTCAGGCTAATGCTGGTCATGCATTACCTTCTACTGTATGTATACACATTAGTTTATCCTAGAATATATGATTACATATACATTACAGAAATGTATTTAGCAGACATTTAATCCAAAGTGATGTACAGCTGAGAGTCAGACAGCTCCTGGAGCGATAGGGGGTTGAGGGCCTTGCTTAAACGCCCAAAGGTGAAGTCACTCTGCCAGCCACAGGATTCAATCCAGTAACCTTCTGATCACAGACATGGACTCTTATCCCACAGAGTTATTAGATTAGATAGTTTGTAATTAAGCACAAGTTTTGCATTCCAGTTTTAGCCTGTGGGGTGTGACTGGCATAGCTAGACATACAGGTTAGACACATATTGAGTGAATCAAGAATGAATTAGCATGCCTGGCCCTTTACTTACCAGAAGGAGGAAACCTGAATGAACTCCGACATGCAAAGTACTACTTTGCTTCTAGAGGGCAAATAAAGCTGTGAAGACTCTGTCCTTCTCTGACTGTCTCCTTTTGTGTTTGCTCAGCTGGCTCTTTTTAGCATTTGGAATCTAACAAGAGCTAACTGGGCATCATTCATTAGCAGTATGCCGCACAAGGTCGCAAACCTCCGGGCGAGGAATTTGTTTTATTTTACTGATCTGAAAATTGCGTAGAATGGCATGAAGGTGTCAGATTTTTATTATATTGTTATCATACAATTTAAGATAAGAAGATTTGTCGATGTGTTTAAATGTGTTTAGCCGAATATATAAGTCTTGCATTGGGATTGTAATTTGGAACCCGAGATCAGGGTGCAGTGTGTGGCTCAGTGGGCTAAGCCTGTGTGCTTGTAATCGCAAGGTCGCTGGTTCAAACCCAGCCTCAGCACATCTTGAGCAAGGGTGTCCCCCCCTGGGTGTCCCCACAGGTGGCAGCCCTTCACAGACAACTTACTCTGCGAAGAGCCAGTTGAGGGAGGTGTGAAAGACAGTTTCCCTACGGGGATTAATGAAGTATCAGTAATTATTGTTATTATCAGGAAAGATCACTGTATAGGCTCCCTGCTTGTGGCCAATGAACATGAAATATAACTGAAAATGACTTGACTTATAAATAAGTGACATTTGTATGTTGTGCTACCTTTAAATAAATGAATAGTGAAGCAACTAATCAAACAAGTTGTAATATGTTGTGCAAATCCTCTTTCTGCTGCTCTTTCTTGCAGAGTCATGTTCAGTGAAGGAGTGAGCTTCGTTGGCCTGAGGCCCAGTGATCAAGCAGACTGGGAGGCAGAGAAGGAGGCGCTTCCAGCAGGCGCTGGCCTGTCAATCTTCTGTTACAGGAAGCCTGGTTCAACAGGGGACAGGTAGGCCTATCCAGCTACTGCTGAGAATCGTCTCAGGCAGTGGAGGATCTACGGGGTGGCAGCTGTCATCCCAGTTTTGAGCAATGTAACTATTACATGAATCAGATTCAAAATAATTAATAATTAAATTTCATATGAATGAAAGGGCATCAGATATAATCTGCTGATGTCAGAGTACCATGTACCGTACCTCTCAGGCAAATGATAGTTTGTTCCACTTTAGCCCCGCCTCTCCTTCCTTTCCTATTGGCATTGCACAGCGCATACGCTTCAAACTTCAATGCACCATCCGTGAGATAGGTCGTGTTAAAATATAACTTCCCAATTATGTAAACATAGTTTACATGAATCAACAATGTACAAAGCAGTACATTCCGTCCGTCCTCTGCATCTTCCTTAGGGCTGAGTGAGATTTTTATTTAATTTTTTTTAAAAATTGGGATGGCCAATAATATTAATAATACCCACACACACACAGACACAAACACACATTTGTATTTATATATTTGTGGGGACTGTCCATTCACTTCTATGGGAAAAACCATAATCCCCAAGAATGACAACCTGAACCCCTACCCAGCCCTGACCATAACCATAAGCAACCAAACAAAATACGTACAGCATTTTTAGTTTTTTGTTTACACTCATGGGTTTTTATAAAAATGAATTTCCCCTTATGGGGACTGAAAACACAGTCCCCATAATGTCAAATTAAGAGCTTTTTATCGCATGGTGGGGATATTTGGTCCCCACAACGTAAGCCCCTTCACACACACACACACACACACACACACACACGTACACATGCATGAGGCACTGTCTAAAACTGGTAAAGCCCAGGCTGGGTACCACCATTACCACCATTATTAACTTACATTGATACCTTCACATTCCAAATGAGGAGTTGTCACTGTGTCAGTGTTTGCATTGTCACTGTGTTGGTGTTAATAATGTCACTGTGTCGTGGTTAGCAGTGTCACTGTGTCGGGGTTAGCAATGTCGCTTTGTCTGGGTTAGCAGTGTCACTGTGTCTGGGTTAGCAGTGTCGCTGTGTCGGGGTTAGCAGTGTCTCTGTGTCAGTGTTAGCAGTGTCGCTGTGTCTGGGTTAGCAGGCCACAGAGTGTAATGGTTTTTAATTTACTCGAGCACTTGTGCACTAAGTTCAATTCATTATTTGAGTAATTGAACCAATCTGTCGTTCTCTTTTAGTAATGAGGTCGTTAGCGTATTTAAGAGAGCCGAGAAGCTTGCAAACACGATGCCTCGTTAATACTAGGGCTAAGAAGCACTCCTCTAAGGCCTACATCAGACTTTGCATACTCAATACGCACCAGATTCTGTTAGCAGGCCTGTGCTAACAGTTTGTCTTGAGTACTTAATGAACACCATTTTTAGACATTTTGTTTTTAAAAAATCAACGCAGTGCAGTTCAATATTGCAAGTGTTTCACTTCCCGCTCATTAAATATGTATTTCAGTGAAAACACCTTAGTTATACAGTTAATTAAATACTAATCAGGCTAATTAAGCGGTGGTGTGTACCAGAATATAAAGTTCCGTACACATGGCCCCGCAGTGACTTTTACAGCTCTGGTCATCTCTGGAACCATGATTTGCCTTCATCTTCCATATTGTTTTAATGTCGGTACTAAACTTGCTTTGTCGTTCGTTGTGACCCCATTTAAATGCTTTACACAAATTCTTTCAAAGACTTTGGAAGGTAAAACTGACTGTCTGCCACAGGACAATAATTTCATTTGCCACGATAATAGTTTCGAACAGTGTGCAAATGTTCTTGCCTGATCACACACCTTAAACATATTAAAAACAAATACAGCAGAAAGTCATTGTGTATAAAAAAACACTGTTTCTGGATGATATCACCTGTGAAATTGCTTCGAGCTTCTGTTGATGGATCCAGGAGCATCTCCACAAAGCAGGAGCCGAGCAAGAGAATTATGGCTCGTAAAATGAATGTCACACTGACTCTGCCGCTTCCTAAATGGATGTATAAATTGGCACAGCCTGGTCTGCCTCTCAGGGCTCCTGGTGGGCACTGGGCAGCTGATAGTGACCACGGGCCCGTGCTTTTCAGGCCTTATGGCTCCGCAGCTGACACTGAGCAATTGTGATGGACGGGGAGGGTCAAGGTGCTAAAATTTATGAAAACCTGTCACAGTGACGGCGCTGCTGAACACTCCCACCCTTCCAGGCAAGGCAGCTGGGAAATTTATGACCTGCGTGTCACAATAAATCTGTCATATTGCTAGTAATTGCCCAGGCCTCGATCTTTTTCTGTTTATAAGGAAAGGAAAATTGGTCCATGGTCTCAGATGTTTCTTCTCATTGTGGTGTTATGGAGCATTTCCCAGTGACAGCACTAAAGAAAAGGCCATGTTTATTTAGTCCTGTTTACTCTTCTGTCATATTCTTTGCATAATTACCAACAGGAAAGATATTTTGCTAATTCGCAGCACAGAGCATTGCCTTTCAGTTCACCATCGAGATTCTTAGAAACTTTCAAATGTTACCATTTTTTCACTGGTTTAGAGCAATGCACTGTTGGATGATGTGGTAGCCAGTAAGTGGCGTTGAGTGCTTACTATAACAACAAGATGAGAAAGCGCTAAAATCCAAAGTATCGATTTTTAGTCAGGACAAATCTTGCAAGGATGGATTTCTGATGCTGTTGTGGTGGCTGATAATTGAAAAGTGTGGAAATGAAATGTGACTCTTGGATCATAATACTGTGAGCAGAGGGCGGGGGGCGGGGGGTAGGGGTGATACTGGCAAAAGCATACTGCAAAAACCATGCCGAAGGAAGAAGGGCAAGGGCAGTGCAGTGCTTGGGATAACGGATAAACAGTTCAGCTACCTAAATCCACCGCCAGGAGAGTTTATTAATATGCATGTGAAAATTACCACCAGTTAGCAAGAGGACTCTATCCTTTATTCCAGCCTGTAATTTACTGCAGAAAATTACGCAGTAATTAAAGTGAAAATCTCGCTACAAAATGCATCAGGACCCATTCACCGATGGCCATTTAGATGACATGAGTAAAGGATCCTGGGCCAAAAGATTACGCTTCTCTGACTTGGCTTGGAGTGGAATGAAAAAAAAAACATTATTTTCCTAGCAATTTGTATTATATAAATAAGGAAAATGTAACACAAGCAAGCAAAGGCAAGATACCTTTAATTAACTACAGTATTTAAAATTTGAAACAAATCATATCGTTTCTCCTTATATTTTTTCTTCATAAATTAAATGCATTAATATAAACTGCCTTTAAAGCCTATGTTGCATAGGTTTAATTGCATAATTATCCAGGTTTTTTAAGATCCATCCATCCATCCCTTTTCTGTAACTGCTTATCCCATTCAGAGTCATGGGGGGTCCAAAGCCTTTCCCAGAGGCTACGGGCGCAAGGAAGGGAGTAACCCAGGATAGGGCAATTTCTTAAGTCTCGCCATGTTTTTGGACTGTGGGGGGGAAACTGGAGGAAACCCCACGACGAGACGGGGAGAACATGCAGACTCCACACACAGAGCCATGGCACTGACTCGAACCCTGGTCCCAGAGGTGTGAGCCGACACCAGTGTTAAGGACCGTAATCACTGCCCCAGTCTTTTTTTTTGTTCCTTTTGCTGTGCATTAATTATTCCATACTTGAACATTGTTCTAATGTTAATCCTAAATCTAATGTACAGACTTCAATATTTTGCAAGTGTACTGGCTGGCTGATTAGAAGATGGTGACTGTATGACAAACCTGGAAGGTCAGAAGCCCTCACATCTTCCGGCCCCCTATGTGAAAAACAGAAGCCTTTGTTTCCTTGCTCAGCCTTGAAGCTTCTTTCCAAGTTTTCTGAAGATTTATTGCTCATGCCTATCTATCTTCAGCTTTTGATTTTGTCCGCCAGTCTGACTTCATTTTCTGATATTCCCTGGTTCCTTCACCTGATTCGTTCTTCACACGGAATCTAGGACTCTGCATTTTGGTTTGTTTCTGAAGATTCACAAAAATGCATCCCTCAGTTATCTGTAGCTAACTCCTGCTGGCTCTGTTTCACCCTGAGGCTCAACCGATGGTGGCTGCTGTACGTAACCTAGGGGTACAAAGGCCGAGTGAGTCTTACCCGTCACAGCAACTGGGCACAACTAGAACAAGCTCTGAACGTCATTTAACTTCTGCTGTTAAAATACACGTGTTGTAGCAGGCTGCGGGGTAGATGGGCACCCATGGGAGATTTTTACAGCTGTAGCAGTTAATGATGTATTGTCCTGTGCCGTTAGTTCAGTAATGTATCTTTGATAAAACCCTAATGTAGATTCACAGAAGTTTTCTTATCTCAGTTTTTTGGAAGTCCGTTTGATTGATCTGGGCTTGTACCACTTTAGTCTGGAGTATGGAGTGTGATTGAAGCTGATAACCTGGAAATTATCTCCCGATTTACACAGTGAGCTTTGTTTGGGGAAAAAAATGAGAAGCAGGTTGCCATTTATGGGCGAGAAGGCAAAGCCCCATAACTAGATTTTTTTTTTTGGAAAAAGCCTAGCCTTACTGAGAAGAAGAAAACCTCCTAAGGAAATATTCACATTTAGGCAGCTTTTTAAAAATTGCTTTAATTAATTAGAATCATTTAAAACTGTTTGAAAAAGGCACTACAATAAAACAAGGTTTAGTTGAGTGGATTACTGATTGGTGACTGCACTTTTCATTGTAAACCACAGCAGACGTCTGGGAAGTCTACATATAAGAAAAAGCACTTACATTTGTAGTATTAATTCCCCTACAGCAGGTGGCATGGCGGCTCAGTGGGCAGCACCATTTGACCGTACCTCCAGAGTGGGCCCCGCCTACGCTGTGCATGTGCAGTTTGCAGGTTCCGGTTACTTGGGTTTGTACCCGCATTCAAAAGGCATGCAGTGCATGTGAATTGGTGTTTCTAAATTGCCCACAGAGTATCATTGTGTGTGTGCTCTGTGTTGGCCTTCGGCCCTATATGCTGCCTCAGAAAGGTTCTAGATCCCCTGCAGCCCTGACCAGGAAAAATGGTTAGAAGATGGATGGATGGATGGATGGATGGATGGATTTACCTTGAATGCCCAGAATGATGTGTTGCAGAATAGAACAGCAGTGTCAGATGTAGAAGCCCAGAGAATTATCGAAGGAGAATTTGTGAGAAGAAGTATTTAATATCACTGTGATAGGTTGGCACCCCAGCCTGGGTTATTCCCTGCCTTGTACCTGTAGCTTCCAGGATTGGCTCAGAACCTGAGCAACCCAGCATAGGACAAGGTATGGACAATGGATGGAAGGATGGAATATTTTGCAATATTTTGCTGACAACAGCCTTTGCTCCTGCAGGGTGTGGGGATGCTCTGAAAAGATCAAATAACTTCATTTTGCCATAGCCTGATGGGGCCTATAAGGGGCACTTCTACCTTAATGGCCAGTCTGGTGTGCTTAACACAGTGGCCACTGTGGTGAACCTTACTGTAGTGCGACCTCAAAGGTATGTCGCAGCAGGAGAGTGATGCACACATACTGTACTGTGACACATATTTCCAACACTGAGGAAGTGTGTGGCAATATTAATATCAATGGCTGCAAGCTGCACCCTGGCTAGAGAGTATACTGAGGGGAGATCAGCTCGCTTGGTTAATTATTCATTAGAGCAGGAGAAGGAACAATGCTCTCTGAACAAAAGCCAGAGTTATTTCCAGTCACGATGCTCCGTGAAGCTGAGAGGGGAGGGCTCAATCTCGTCAGCCTGCTGCTTACTTTTTTGCCCCCGGTTGTTGACAGGGAGGGGCCGATCTCTGTTCTAGAGGTTTTTCAAATGCTGCTGGGGGAGTACAGGTCCCTGAACCTGTCTGAATGATGGAGCAGAGCAAAGTGGCAAGCCTGGTGCAGACTGCATTTCCCCGTGTCTGAGAGGAGGCCACTGCAAAGGCCTGGGTGCCACAGCACATGTCCAAAATTCAAATTTAGAGAGTGCGCCGACCAACTTGCTACAGCGTGCTGCTTTTTCCACACGGATCATTTCCTGAGGGCCGGAGGGATGCTCTGAAAGTGAGCAATTCTGCAAATGATGGTACTGCTGGGAGTTTTTCAGTCAGTGCCGTGTCGCTAGTCCCGGCCGTGCTGCTTCGGTTGATTCTCTGGTGGCCTTTTGGGATCAAAGCTGGGCCCTCCTCGCTGCTTTGCAGTTTGGTGAGAAATCTCAGGGGTTAAACAAATGTTTCAGGAAACATGGCTGTTCATGTCTCCTAATTGATTTAGGCAAGATTAATGTTTACGAGGATCGCTCATTCAAGTGGAAAATTAGGGCACCATTTAATTTTGCAGTCTTTTATGCTGGGGGAGTGGGGGCATGGCGTTTTTGTGGCAGAGGCTTTTGTGGGCATTGCTCTGATTTTTCCCAGGGGGACTGATGACCTGTCTGTCGGAGGACCGTGTCCTAGTGCAAACCAACCTGAGAGCGGGTGGTGGGGGTGGTCAGTTGGCTTGTTTTTTTCTTTCAACTCTGTCGGATGCAAGGAGCAATGCAGCCCCCCCTTCCCAAAGACTTAGGCGTGTACGGCCCTTTGGACTTTAGCCGAGCAGAGCTTTCCAGGACAGCCTGCGTAGCTAGAAGCGAGTGGCAGCTTCCTGGGCAAGGGACGCCTTCATTTAAGAGGGGACTTCTGATGTTAATCCATACTCAGCTCATGAAGAGCTGCACGTCTAGTCGAGAGCTACGGCAACGTGTTGTTTCAGTCACCGGGGTGCAGATTCTGTGTGACTGGTGCAGGGGACAGCAAATCCCCTTGTATATCCATCACCTTTCATTAGCTTCACAGCGCTCACAGTGTGCCTCTGCTTTGAATGTCATCACCTCCAGGGAAATTTCCAGCTTTTTGTTTTTTTTTTTAACATGTATACTATTTTATAATGTGGGTTGAAATGCAAGTATTTTTTTTTATTGGATTTAGAGATTTGAGTTATTTTATTATGAAAATAAATGCAGGTGCTTCTTTGCTTCATGGTTATTTGACCACAGATTGCTGGGGTGGTGGGGTGTTCGCTCCACTCCAGGGGGAGAAAAAATCTCGGCTCCCAAGAAAGTGACCGATTTCATATTAGGTCTTGTAGAAGCCTGGGAATAGCTGTGGGCTGATTGGGCCTCCTTTTGTGGCTAGCACACGTCACTCCGTCAAACCAGCTGCTCTCGCCAGGTTTGCAAACTCTGGGGGCATGCTAAGTAATTAAGGCAGCTCCGTTTTCCCTCTTTGAAAACTACTCTGAGGAAGACTTTAAGGATTCTCTAGTCCTGAAGTGTGAGGCCACTTTATTAAGCACATCTGCCTGGTACAGGGAAGACTTCAAGACATGAATTCTTTGAGGCAGGTATTCAGTGGGATGCTGTAAGCTTTCCTTATGTAGTTTTGTCCATGACATTTTTGTATGCATTCCACTTCACTTTAATGAATCTGGCCATTCTCCTCTGACCACTCTCAGTAACATGGTGTCATCATCCCCAGAACTCCCACTGACTGGATCTTTTTTTGTTTATCTCACCATCTTCTGTAAACCCGGGATACTGCACTGTGTATGTAATCCCCAGAGGATGGCTGTTTCTGAGACACTGGAACCACAGCATTTGACACTAACAATCACAACACTTCCACCATCGCTTAGATGACACATACTGCCCATTCAAAAGCACTATGGAAGAGTAAGTGAAGATCTTGACCCTGTTTTGTGCTTTATGGTGCTCTCAGCAAAATGATTCTCTGTTTGTAGGAGCATAAATGAGAGGGGTGTACCTATTATAGCAGCCTCTGAATATATAAATTCACTTCCAGGGACAGGCAGGTTCCTCGCTGTGATTTCCATTGTTTAAATAAGACCTCAGACTTCTCTCTCAGCCCATCAAACTTGTCTTCCTGCATGTTTTTCCCTCTTCAGTTTCACCTAAGCTCTGTTTTTTCTAATTGATATTATTTGTCAATTACCAGCAAAAAAAATGTAAAAAAGAGAATGGATATATAGTGAGCTTTGTTCTTCTAAATTGAACACTGTACGAAATGTGCTTAACAACATGATTTATTGACAGTCTTGTCAAGTGTATAAAAATAACAATAATAATAATATCATTTTCATCGTCATCGTCATCATCATTATCATCATCATCATCATCATCATCATCATCACCACCATCATCATCATCATAGAAATTAGGCCAAATTATGAATTATCTCCCCCAGGCTGAAATAATTTACAATATTTTTGTTATGCCAAGTTATTGTTTTGATATCAGCAATATAATTTATTCACACCAAAGGAGTTCATTCATACACATTGCAAATTCAAATATTTTATTTGTTTTGAAGATTGCCTTTTCACTGTCAGAATGCTATCGTCTTTGGCCGGATTTATTACGAGACAGTTCCTGTTTTGGGTGTGTGTTTGTTTGTTTATTCCCATATTCTGATGTCCCAAGTATGTGATGAAGCTTCTGCTTTCCGTTCAATTCTTTGTCGTCTTGACTTGAAAGTCTCTTTGTTGTTCAAGACACTGCAGTCCAAGTAATGCGCCAGCATTGAGCAGGTGCATTGTCATGTGCATCTAAATTTATAATGGATCCCAGAAATTCCTTACTAATTAGGGATTCTTTTACTTTTTCCCTTTATGCTCAGAAAAACAGTAGACAAAGGTAGTCTCAGCCTGTGATCATCTGCATGTTAATTAACAAATGAGCTTGGTAAGGAGTTTCGGTATGACACTGTGGGATAGAAAAATAAATAAATTAGAATAATAGGCAATCAAAATTGGGATCAGATTTTAATTATGCACTTCAATGATGACTGATTTGGTTATCATCTGAAGGGCACATTCCTGAGATTTTTTTAAAAAGGGAAGTTAAATATAATTGCAAAAATATGTCCTTAAAGTCCTAAGAACTCACACTTGCATATAATTGGATCGAGTTTAAAATGTGAGTTTTAGGGTTTTTCCATCGACACATCTAGTTAATTACACACCATCTTGGAATGATTCTTTCCCACGTTTTCCAAATGCCAGTTTGAATTTAACTTCACACAGCAGAAGTGCTGAATGTCTCTGAGGAAGAGAGCATATTTATTTAGTGAGTATTACTTTGCTCTGTTGTAAACAAAAAAATCCAGTGTCCTTTAAATGCAAATCCCTAGCATGAAATGAGATATCTATTTTCCCTCAGAAGTGACCCACACTTGCTTATAGACTGGCGTAACTGAAAGGATTCAGTGTTCTTGTCTTCTGCTTGACAACTACACTCCAAAACTTACAGTATTCAACAGAGCACCCATGCACATAAGTGTTATGAAAAGGCAGAGCCTGGACCTGATCAGGGGCTGGACACTGGGGGGTGCTGGGCTCAGAGCTCAGATCCAACTAGACCTGTGCCTCTGACATAAGAAAAGTCAGAAAGGAGCATCTCCTGGATATTGGCAGCCTGGTTAATGGTAAGGGTGAGGAGTGGGAGTTTTAGATGTGTGTTGGGTTTTAAAATGCATAGCGCACATAGATGTATAGAGAGAGCCAGGCTAAAGCTGGGTCTTAAAGTGGCTCTGGAACCTGTAAGTGGGAAAGGATGGCTGAGCGGCACCACCTAGCCCAGCTGGAGCAGGCGGCCTGGGTGCCATTCTGCCGTGGAGTCACTGGGTACAGTCTAGTGGGAAAGCTGCTTGATGATTCGTTCATTTCATTTACCAGCCACAGGGCAGCTCTTTTCACGTAAGTCATGGGTCATTTGTTGCGCCTCTCTATTAAGGGTTCTGCAAATCTAGATGGTGTAAGATTGATAAGCTGTTATCTCTTAATATCTTTCTCTGCTCGGACCCGATGCAGAGCACGGAACAGCAGCCGGCCAGAGACTGGGCCCAAACACAATTGGGAGAAAATGATGACACACTAACTGTGGCTCAGTTTGGCTACAGCATGTCTGTCAACATACAAAATGGAATGCTCCAATGAGAAAATCTGTTATGTTCAAGCTGTATGTGTGGATGTGTGCTTTAATTTGTAACACCCTAAACAAACGTGAGGTTCCAGGTCCCTCACGACCTTGGCCGGGATAAATCGCTGGAAGACTGATGGATGTGTGAACACACACACACAGATCTGCTGCCCACTTCACAGGGAGTGCTGCACAGGGAGCGTGGCTGTTGCTGTGAAAAAGCAGCTAAAAATCATGAAGTAGATATAAATGCACAAGAAATGTTTGCATCAAGACAGTCGTAAAAATTATTAGACGTCATCCAGGCCATCTGATGCAGTGTCCATTAATTTTGAGAACATGTTGTGGGCATTTCATTCTCAGCATCCATACGGTACCATATAAAGAAAGCTGAAGGTTGGTTCATAATATATAAATAATATACCAAGACTGAGAAACCTGTTGTTACATGCAAGCAAGCTTCAATTTTTATGTGCATTAATGGACTGAGCAATTACCCTTAAAATCATGCAACCAAACTGTTATTTTCCAGTACAGCCCCACCAGCAATATGGAGAGACTGGCACCATTAAAACCTACAAATGACATCATCGGGTAATTAGTATTCATATAGCATATGGGTTCCACTGTATGCATTTTGTCAGTGTGTCACATGCTTAGTTGTTGGGTATGATGCAGAGCAGAGGGGTGATGATGCAGGTGATGATGAGCAAGGTATTCATCATGCACTCTAGCAGATCTGTGAAAGTGAAGCCCTTTGGAATGTCTGTGCTGAGCAAATCATATGAAGGCAAGGGGAGGGCAATATGTGTTGGGTGTTTTTATAAAAGTGCTTGGTTCTGCTCTCGCTCATAGGAACATTCCACCTTGTCCAGTCTTTGCTGAAAGCTGCCTTTCATAGCAGGAATTAGCTTTGAAATTTTCATGCAATAAATATACTTTCCTGTCTCAGTGAGATAGCCATGAAACGATAAGAATGGCGCGTGTGCGCCTTGGAAAGTAAAAAAGCAATAATCTGTCATGTTTTTGTCGTCAGATGTAAAGTGCCCTAAATTATGTACAGTAAATAACATTAACACCTGAAGGCAGATCAGAAATAATAACTGCAACTGATGTGCAGATGTGTTCTTATTATTCCAGATTCATTTGCATAACTCGATTTTATTTCCTGCCAAACAATATTTATTACTCATGTGCTACATTTGGGAAGCATGGAGAGATTCGCCAAGGCGTGACTAATGTGCAAAGACCTGAATGAAATACCTGAAGTTGGCTGCCTGCCTGCGTGTCACTTCCAGCCTCATTGTTCCCTTGTATTTCTGCGCAGCTGCATCACTCACAATGAAATAAGCCGGCCTGCTTTGCACCCTTTGGCTTTCGCATTTCGTGCATGATATGGATTCTGGGGGTCATGTGATAGGAGTGAATTTCAGTGTCTATTTGCACGTGAATTCATTCTGTATGCATGCTCCCCCAGAATTCTCAGCTTTTTTCCCAGCATGCTCAGTATGCTTCTTTTATGTACACACATATTAGTCAGTGTTTTGTTTGTTTTGTTTTTTTACTGGCAGGGTGTGCAGGCACTTTGAGTGAAATGCTCTTTCGCTCCACATCCTGCAGGCGTTGGCCCCCGTTTCGGGAAGGACGCCAGGGTCTGAGGCCACTTGTCGTCTCCGGCCCTCTGTCCATCGTGTTGTCTCTCCTCGTTAGGTCAAACTATGCCTCGGCCGCTGCTTCCAGATGATGCCGGCAGCTAAGCTGTTTTCTCTCTTTAATTATTATCACGGCGCCACTGGAACAGACGAAATCCAGATGGTCTCCCATGCATGAAATTAGTAGCCAGGAGAAGCCTGGCTCATCAGCCCAGCATGAGCACCCTGGTGTCTCTGCTGCTTAAGGAACAAGTTAAAAAACCGTGAGGCTGCTTTGATTTTTTATGGTGAGGGTTCTGTATCTCCAAGGTGTCACGTTTGTGCTCCTGAAAACAGGAGTCCTGTTGATGTACAATGGCCTTAACGTAGGTCAAATGTAAAAACAAAATCTGGGCCTGAATGCAGCCCATTGATTAGTGCTTTTTCTAAACAGTGCAGAGGATCAGTGGGGGTGTGCTGGCGAGGGGGGCACCTCCCCACATGCTGAGCTCCATCCATTAGCTCCGTCGCCGAGGGGCGGGGCTCTACATGTGCCAGCAGTGAGATTTTCAATGCGACAGGGCAGAGTGACATGGCACAGGGCGGTGTGACGCCTGTTTCTAGGGAAACGCATTACCGACCGGTGCTAGCGTAGTTTCTCATTGTGCTGGAGACGTGAGGCGGCCACTTTGTTTTTCACCATGGATGCCATACAGAAAGGTCACAGGCACCCTGAAAACAAGGATTCACGCATGCTTAATTCTCACAATTGGTGATCCCTAACCAGCATCCAAAAAGCAGATGATGGGGTGTGTGAGGGGTTTGCTTGATTTTATGAAACTGGCAATCCCAAGAACATTATGATAGAGGGCAGTTTTATCCCCACAGGGCAGAACTTGTCCCCAGACATGCATACACACACATGGGCACACGTATATGCATGTCTGCACATTCATATCCTACACACCAATTTCCAGTGAGAAAAAGACAAAGTACAGAAGCCGACTACTGTATCTGTTTGCATTAGTGGATTTATAATTTTCCCAAGATTTAGACAATGAAAGTTTTGACCTCCACGCAGTGAATGTGTTATTCCTGTAGATTTAAAAAGAGGCAAACTGGGTACATATTGTAAAGAAATTATATAATAAACAGTTGACAATGTCAACAACAGATCAGACGTCCTTCAGCGGAAATTGTTTAAATCTTGCAGTAGCATTGATTTTGCTTCGATGAATCATAATTTGTTTTGCCACTGGGCAAATGTTCCGTCTGTTGTGTTTGCCGACTTGAAAGCATCTCGAGCCATGGCACATGTAGAATAACTAACAGGGTTTTTATCGCATGCTCCATGCTGCTCCCTCCATTTCTCAGATGTGTTGCCTCCATTTGCTGTGGTGCACGCGGGGGCATCCCTCATCTCCCAGCTGTATCCCACATCTCCCGGCTGCATGCCACAATTCCCAGCTGCATGCCATATCTCCGGGCTGCATCCCAATTCTCCTGGCTGCATCCCACAACTCCCGCCAGCATTCCACATCTCCAAGCTGCATCCTACAAATCCCAGAAGCATCCGAAATTTCCCGCTTACATGCCACATCTCCTGGCTGCATCCTACATCTCCTAGCTGCATCCCACATCTACCGGCAGCATCCCACATCTCCCTGCAGCATCCCACATCTCCCGGCAGCATCCCACATCTCCTAGCTGAATCCTGCATCTCCCGGAAGTGTCCCATATTTGCGGGCAGGCTGCATGCCACATCTCCTGGCTCCATCCTAAATCTCCCGGCTGCACATCTCCCCACTGCTAATACACACTCTTTCATAGACAGAACAGGCAGTACATTTCAACACATTTTGTGGTTGCAGCTTTGTACATAAGATGACTTTACAGACAGGTGACTGAATAATTTTATTTTAAATTCCCCTTAGGTGGTATTTTCTACAGAGTCCACAAATACAATTATCATGATATACATGTTAAATACACTCCCTGAATTTTGCCACTTAATTTAGTCAGCATGTTCCATATGTCGCTTGTGCTGCTTTCCGTTTATGGTGTACAATCATGTAGCTTGGATTGCGCATCTTTATGTCCCAGCCTTCCTGGTGAAGGTGAGCGGCCTGATATCATCCTCAGCCTGAGTGCTTTCACTGTTGCAGACAGTCTATTGCTTTTATAGATGAAGTGATAGCAAACATATTGCTGGATTTCATTTCAACATACACTTTACAGAAACTGAATAACAGTTCATGGGGAAATGCTGATTTTATGAGACATTTTGTCTCTGGGGTTTGAAAGATCCAGTAGGGAATGATCTGGTTGGTGCTTAAAGACTCAAGTCTTCTGCGATATGGGATATCCAAACCAATGGCTGCCTTTCTGATAAGATGTGAAAAAAAAAACCTGGTGCACCTAGCATAAAGTTGAAGTGAACCAATGCCCTGGAGGTACATGTTTTTCCATTAATAGCAGGGCTGTAAATTCTGGCCGAGTTAAAATCAATAACCTTTCTCTTGTAAAAGATGGGCCCTGTGCCTCATTGTAAAATGGTTTGCTTCGTAGCATTTCATGGCCCACCCCCCACTGCCCCCGAGCCCCCCCACCGGTCGCTGTCTGTTGACTCTGTATGCTACCGTGAATATTGCCACGCCATGGCGCGCAGGCTACATTCTAGCCCCAGGGTCTCCCCTAGCCTGTATCCCCCAGCCCAAACCCCCCTACCTGTTCGGTCCATCAACACTGACTCAAATAAATAAACAAACAAATAAATAAATAACAGCAGGTGAGGGCTGCTTTTAAACTACGCCAAGCTGATCTCTGCCTGTTGGCCTTCATTTACAGAGTGGTCAAGGTCACATTCATTAACTTGATTAATCAACTGATAGGCAACACCAGAAAGAAAACAGGATTTTTTTTTCCTGAGGCTTTTGCAGTTTGGAACAGACTCCATGATTGACTTTCAAGACTGACTCTACTCTTGTTTTAATGATTATTCAGTCCTCACCTTATACAGCTTACAGAAAATGTTTTACTAAGTGAATTTTCTGTTAATTTTAGTTTTAATTTTAGTCTTATTTTGGTAGTTTGTGTGTAAGAAAAAGTCAAATATATAACAATCTTGTAGGTTATCTTATCTTTAGATTTTCCTAATTTTATACAATTTATTGCATTTATTTCAGGGTTGTGTGGCCTCTAATTGATAAAATATCAGTGTTGTGAGTGTGTTTGTGCCTTCAGCAGTAGGTGGCCGACAGCAGGCTGCAGCAGTGCTAGTCAAGGTCTTGGGCACATGACGCTAATTCTAGTGGTCAGACCCTAGGAGGGCTTCTGCTGTCTTTCTGACCTACAGGACTTATGTCTGGCTGATTAATCTGTAAAATATGTACCTTGCCTCAGATAGAGGCCATATGCTCAGATAAAGAATAATATTATGTAAAAATGGGATCAGAAAAGAATGTGCAAACCTGTGTGAAAGTTTTCTTTAAATTTTCAATCAAAAGGTAGATAAAATGCCCTTGTGTGATATATAATTTATTTCATTCTGCTGGATATGAATTGTTGCAGAGGAATGCTGATGGGGATGAGGCGCCCTGATTGCCATTGCCAGGAGCCTCCATGTGAAGTGCTCTCATCCTGGGAGCAGTGTGGCAGTGCCTTGCATGTGCCCCACCTGCCGCAGTGCTGCGCACACATCACGCCCTTAAGTAGCTCGCATGCAAACGAGCGGGTACTCAGAGGCCTGAGCCAGCGCGGTGCAGCGTGGGAGCACCCCAAGCAGCCATGGGGCCCCAGCGGGCACTCTGCTGACAGGCCCGTCCGGGCTGTGCCGAGGCTCTTTGGGGTTTGCTGCTTCTCAAGGCTGACAGGCTGCCCCTTACCTGGCCCAGTTCAGTCAGTCTGACTGGCCCCGTCGCATGAATTAGCCCTAAATATACTCCCGTATTTATAGCTTCACAAGCGCTAACGCTGACTCTCTCCTTTGCAAGCCACAACTTTGTACGATAGCGCTCTCCACATATTAACATGCGGTAATATTCCACTTGGGACACAATTTACTTAGCTACCATGGCAGCACTTCAAATAGCGAAAAATATCACGTTGATATATTAAGATATTTTTACTATATATGTGCTAATTAACAATTATTTCAAGCCAAACTTAATTATGCATTTTCTATTATATACATCATTCTATTAAGATATTTTACACCTGTGTTAATGAAATGCTTTTTAATGGGTGTTGCTGTTTTCCTGTTTTTTTTTTTGTTTTTTTTTTTTAAGCAATTATTATTTTTATTTAGCAGATAACCTTGGGAAATTCCCCTGAGTTGTAACTCTGACTGATTGCACTGCGGGCTTGAATAATAAGATTAATTCAAACAGCCTCCTATTAAATATCCATATTGGGTTCACCAAATTGTCTAGATGTGTAGGAAATAAAATTCAGTTCAGAATAATGAGTTTCTCTTGTATTCATTGAAGGAGATTCTGCACCTTATTTATGGTTTATTTTTGAGTCCCAGGTTTATATTTAAACAGAAAGAGTGTGGAAGTGGTGTGTAGAATCTTAACGTTATTAAGTATGCTGTGAACACCTTAAGACATAAAATAATAAATGGTCTAATTCAATAATGCAATTCATCAAAAAGTGCAGTGCAGAATGGCCATTTATTGTAGTGCTCCTCATTTCGGCAGGGGAAAGCCTATTAGGCTGTTATTCATCCGTGGCACTCGCCTCAGAAAGGTTTAAGTCTCGATGTAAAGGAAGGCTCAAATCTGCTTTGGGTTTGCTGCCATGGTTCCCCTTTGTCACAGCGACAGCGTGACATTTCATGTGACACACGCGCGCCTTCTGCAGTATATGACTTTATATCTAACCTTCAAGTCGACCCTGCAACATTGAGAACACAGTCAGCCTTTCTGGGTGGGCAGAGGGCTCTCACAGAATTAGTGCCCTGCTTTTTATGTAGGTAAGGAAAAAGAAATCTATCATTTACTGTCTTTATTATGGACATTATTGTGGCTATGAATTTTAAGGAGTGGGCAGCCCGTTGTGTGTGACACAAAGGGACTGTGAAAGAAGAAAAATATCATTGAATACAAATGCACAGCTGGCCGGGTCGAGCTGCGCACTCCAATGGGAGTCATTTTACTTTCAGGGAAAGGGAAACTAATTGTATTTAAGGTACAGAAACTGAGAGCACAAACTTGATTATGACATCTGTCTTGAGCCCAAAGTACAGATCTTCTCTATATATTCTGTGAGCGTATACTTTTTCATCTTAAAACTGTGCTGCCCTTTTAATAATAGATAAAAATGATAACAATGGTCAGACAAGTCTCTTGTAGTGGTATTTGAAAACCCCCAAAAAGCCTTTTCAGAGAAAAACCTGTCTTCTGTTATGGACAAAACATGGTTTTTATTTTTGATAATTTGGCAAGTAAAAGGCAAATTCTGAAGCATTCTGAATTCTGTGGCATAAGCTTATGATTTCAATTGTCCATATTGAGGAAAGTTAAAACGAATCACATATTACATTATTCATTAATCTTTGTCCAAAGTATAGTGAAGAAAGCTTGGGATCATTCATCGGGCCAGTCCACATCCAACGCATCAACAGCAGTTGGAGTTAAGGGCCCAACTGTGATATGATTGCTCTTCTGGCCATAGAATGCGAACCTTTGACCTTGCGGACTCAGACACAGAATCCTGACCCACAGTGCTGAACGTTATCCCACTGCATCGCCGATCTCGGCAAATTCCCACAGTCACAGATCAGTTGGATGAATGTGCTCCATTCCCTGTTAGCAGTGCAGTCTTGTGCTGGTATTGGTGAGGAGAGGCACTTCCTTTGGGTTTAAGGCTGAGCATCTGAACATGTTCATTCAAGATTTTAACAATATAGTTCTGCTTTGCTTGACAGAGAAACAATTGATCCTCTACTGCTTAGTCAGTGTGTTTTAGAAGTGGTTTGTATTCCGTTTTCCTGTTAAGGTCAAGCAGCCCTTTGTGCATTTGGTAACAAGAGAATCCAGAAGCCAGCTGGTGTGGTGCCAGGAATGTCAGAATTCAGCTGGGAGTTTACCTGGGAGATGGTTTTACTGGAGTGGTTGCTCTGCTTTGGCTTTTACACACATTTTTATCACTGTGGTTCCACTAGCCTTGTCTGCTGATCTTCCAAATATCTACTGAGGATGGAAAGCAAATGAATAGGAAGCCCATCACATCAATGTGCCTCATTTCTGACAGGGAAGAAGGGAAAAAATGTTGTAATTATCTATCTATGTTGTAGGTATTTCACTTGCTTTTCAGGTAAATGGCTGAATGTTGCTATGCTGAGGGACAGAGAGATCTTTCTGGCTGCCTCAAGCCATTCTATCAGAATGCACATCCCAACCCTAGCAGTCACCCTTGCAGAATTGCAAAAACAATTTTGAGTGGTGGGTCCCCCTTACAGGATGTTCTAAATCAACCTTTTCAGCAGTGTCATGCCACCCAAATCCCCATTTAGAAATGCATTTTAAGTCAGACAATTGACTTCATGCCTTTCCTAATGGCAGACCTTTGGAGTGTCACTCACACTGTCCAGGTGACACAAACCTTCCTGTCAGCAGAGAAGATGGTCTAGGGTTAAGAACAGTAATCTGACATTAGACTTGTTTGAAGGAGTGAAGACTAAGGAGGCTAATGTTATTATTGTTGTATTATGTAAGGCTTACAATGTAAGGAGAATCCCATTCAAAAATGCTGTTACAATAATTGGTAACACTCTACATTAACTGCACCTTCATAAAACATTCACAAGCAGCATGTAAGTATACCTTAACATCCTAACATACCGTAACAGCTTTAATATACTTGAACAACAAACAACGTATGATTATGTGATTATGATGTTTGTTATTATCTTATAATGCTTGTTATAAATGTATAGCAGTACTTGTTGTCCTGTCAGCACAGAGTATGACTGTCGAGCTTATGTCCACAGTTAAGTGCAATGTGCCTGGAGAATAAAGAAGACCATTTAATGATGGTGTCGTAGGGTCTCAGAGGGGGTGCAGTGATTCCATTGTGTTGAGGACCCATCCTTATCATTGGTTACTTGACCATTGTGATGTGGGCCTTCCTGTACATTGGGTATAGTTCACATTTTTTTGCTGACGTCACGTGTTGCTTGTTAACGGGCCAGCCTGGATCATGGTGCTTGATAATGGGCTTTTTCATGTAACTGAGGGGTCAATTTGCGAGCCACAGCTGTTAAAGGCCGTTGTCCTGCTGGGAAAGAGAAAGTGCCTTTCTGTGGGTTTGCAGGCCAGAGGATGTCAATCAGCACTCAAGTAACCAGGCAGATTATTTTAAAATGCATCCAAAGCCATGTCAAATGAAGCCCGTGGCCATGAGACTGGGAGACAGCTCTGTATGGAAGAAAACCTCTTACTTACTGGGCTCCAACTATACTTGTTGCAATGGGGGAATTGTTTTTTTTTGGGATGAATTTTGTATGTGTGTGTGTGTGTGTGTGTATATATATATATATATCCGTCATCCTGTGTTAGCTTTCTGCAAGCATCTCTTATGTTAGATGGGTCGGTGCCGACCCTTGTCTTAAATCAGCGATAAAATACCCTCAAAACAATTATTTATCATCCAATTTGTTTCTTACCTCTTGGTTATCTTCTTAGGCTTCCTTATCCATGAAATGATTGGTTTTAATATGTTTGATGTGGCTTTCTGGACCTTTCTTTTGACAGCATACCTCTTGTTTTCAATAAAAAGTGGTAAAATAAGCCTCAAGTAAATTATATAAATAAACTGAATTGGTCTTATCTTGCCTTACATGTCTGGGCATGCCTTGCTTAGTGAATTTTTTAATTATTTATTAATTTTGTTTAAATACAGGTTCCTGATGCAGTACACAAATTTATTGTGGTGCTTTTAGGCATTTTAAACTTAAAAAGGGGTCGGTGCCGACCCCAACACCAGAGCTGTTAAAATCTTGACGAAAGCATTTATAATTTAGTGAATTTTTTTTTTGTTTTGTTTAAATAGAAGTTCCTGACAAAGTCAAAAAGCTTTGATGCAGTACACAAATTTATGTGGTGCTTTTATGCATTTTATGCTTACAAACGACCCTAACACCATAGGAAGGATATATATA
>JAODLD010000046.1:33977353-34027185 GCA_026781065.1 Mormyrops boulengeri | reverse complement strand
TGAAAGACTCATCCAGCTGTTTCACATTAGCATTAGTGACACATGCATGATTATAGGAGACTGACCAATAAGCACACGGCAAGAACTCAGTGCTAAAGTGAAATCCGGGTCCTTTTAATTGAAATGGTAATTTACAATCCCTGTACTAGCTCAGTGTGTCCTCCAAGACATGGATTATCTGGTCACCGTAGTAATGGCTAGATTTATCCAGGAGTCGTGAAAAATGTGCCACAAGCTTCACATACTTTTGCACATACCAGATTTTCTGTTTTTTGAGAAATAAATGTAATGGAAATATATCTCCTTTTTTCTGTGTGTCCTTTATTTGGAAGGTCTGCTTTACAAATTGGGATTTAAATGTTAATTTCATAAGGTTATTTTAATTTATTTTTAGAAAACAATAACCATGTTTGGAGGGTTCACAAACTTTCAAGCAGCACTGTATGCCCCATCTTGCTGCTTTTGATCAGCTGCCCAACACTGCTTTGAGCTCCCTCTACCATGTGAGAAGTGTCACTTCAGTCAGGTTTCATGTGTTATTCCCCATGTTGGAATGAGCTGCCGAACCACATCCTGCAATCAGATTCCCTCTCTAACGCCTGACAATGCATCTGTGCCATAAGTTCCTCTACTAACCTGATTTTTCTTTGAATATTCTTTAAATTGCAATGACTGGCTCATGAATACTCTTATTACGTTCTTACTTTGTTAATAGTTACAGTATTGTGCAAGTCTTAGGCAGTTAAAGGAAATATTTAAAGCTATTTATCTGGAGAGTTAGTGTACATTTGCCAGAACAAAAATGACAATTTAACATTTAAACATATGAAAATTGTCACAATACTAACTAACAAGAATTTCCACAGTTCTCCAAAAAATGACTGATATTTAGTTGGACACCAAGATGAACACTACTTCATTACTTCTCCACTCCTCCAGTTACCATATGTGATAACATATGGCTTTAGTAGGAATGCATGTTCATTGCGTGTCTTTCTTACTAACAATTTCTATTGCTTTTATAATATTGTAATGAAAGACATGTATGATCTGAGATGGGCTGGCCCCCCATCCTGGGTTGTTCCCCACATCATGCCCGTGGCCTCCAGGAGAGGCTCTGGACCCCCCTGCGACCCAGAAGGATAAGCGGTTTGGATAATGGATGGATGGAAGACATGTATGATGCCTCTGCATTCAGTTGGTTTAATTAGACATGAGAAAATTCATGTTATATTCTCAGAACAGAAACTGAATGAATCAACAGAAAAATTATATTTCCTTTTAAAATACTCATTCTAGTTGCGTGGAACCACTGTCCATGATTCAACTGAGTTCAGTCAAAGAATCATGCATAAAAACCAATACTGACAAATCATTTACATAATATGCATTGGACATCAATGTAGAACTTATATGTTTGACAAAAAGTCATATAGTCATATAGACATATAAAGGACATATGTGACACATGACACATACATTTAATATCGGTTGTACATGAATGTAGGACTTATATGTTTGATGGTACATTAATTTCATAGATATTTTACATATATGTCTAATGACAGATTAAGTTAATATTGATTGCATATTGATTTTGAGTGTCATATTAAAAGCTTATATGATTTGGGTAAATCACATAAGAATCAAATGTTGTTTTTAAGAAACTTTTCCAAATGGGTGGAAGCAACCAGCAGAAGCAATGCAGTTCTGTTTTTGATGCCTCCCTGTCATTGCTTGCTGGCTTGGCTGTACTGCATGTTAGTCACTGCAGAGAAGAGTATAGCATCAGCACACTCAGCTGTGTTGAGGTTTGGGGGTCTACAGTACGTCCTTCTACACAGCCTTGTGGTAACTGGGATAAACCTGCTCCTTTGCTCCCCTAGTCCTGATCGCCACCCATTTGCAAATAGTGCTATTCATATGATAACAATTCAACAATCCTGCGGTTGTTGCTGGGTCAAGAAAACGCGTGAAAACTCCCCTAAGCAAGAGCACTTGTCTGGGTTTTGTTTACACTGATTGAAGAGCTGCAATCTTTTATTTTGTGTTGTGAGAGACTTTTTACTGAGGAAATGCAATAAAAATATGTCACTTCAAATCATAGACAACTGCGAATTCGGGTACGCAGTGACTTTGTACATTACAAAATGTCACTTCTTTTCTAATTTTGATAGCTACTGTAAAAACTTATCTTTATTAAAATATGCAAACTGTTGTTCCTTTAGCATTTTTCACTGCCTTTATGAGACTTTTTTGCAAGTATAAGACTACAAAGCAAACGTTTTATTTAACTTATCGTTTCTCAAAATACATGTCGTAAAGATAGCTTAAAATAGTATAGATTGTATTTGCTGAAAAGACATAAAATACAAAGTACAGGATTGTTGTCACAAAAGGCAAGGAACTCCCTGGATGGGATGTCAATCTAGTGCAAAGAACATACACAATGTCTATTATGACTATTTTAATCCATTTATTTGGAAATTTGTATTAAGCATGCATTGGAACAGATATTACTATGATTTGACCTGGGCCATTTCCATTGAAAACCAAGCTCCCATAATATACTGTATGATGCAAATCTTTGGTATCTAGATACATTATCTAGTGTTATTATTAAAAGAAATGTGTTTTAAAAGGTAATATTTCACTTTTTATTCCGGCATTATCAACAAAGTGTGGTATACTGATTAAATTACAATATACAGAAATTCATATTTTAGATATGTGATATGTAAAACCAAACAATGATTGATATGACAAACTTGACATAAATGCCCTAGGATTATGTCAGGGAGTCATAAAACACAGACTTTGGTTCCAGAACTGCCCTTCCAGAAAGTATGAATTGCATGATGCAGTATAAAACTTAGTAATGAAGAAAAGTTGGTTTTAGATAGCTGTGAAGCACATTGCTTTTTTTGGTTGGTTATCAAAATATCACATCCACTTTGAGCTTCATTCATAATGATGACTGTGTCACTGCTTCAGTCATGCAACATGCATCGTGGCAATAAATTGATGAAGGCTTCATCACAGTTCTCACAACTGACTTCTGCAAATAACAATATAAATAACAGAGAATGTTAGAGAATGGTGTGTAAATACAATTCATATATCTGTTTATTCAGCCGAAATGTAAGAAATTACTGAGCGCAATAACAGAATCCAATTCCCAGAGAGCAAATGACCCAACCTGAAGGCACCTCATGGGTTTTACTAGGTTGTTCTTAGGTCCCCAAGGTGTCTTGAGAGAGATGAGAATGTGACTTGCATGAAGGGGTCCTTAGCCTCTCGTGACTACCTCCAGGTCTGCCATCACACTTGGCTGCGGCACAGACCTGCCATTACATGACATGAGGGCCATGTCAAACCCCATTCTAGGTGGAGAGCCCCTGCCGTCCAGCCCAAGGCTCGAGCAACGGCACTGTCTACACTAGCTCTGTCCTTTGGAATCTCAGGGGGATTGACTTTGTGGATTCCTGCAGTGGCATTGTCTGGCCCAGTCCACAGATTGTGCCGCTCATATCTCCATATAAGCTGCCATTGCCCGCTGTGCCCCTGCATGTTCATTGGTGGTTTACCAGAATGCGCCTCTGTTCCACACTCATCGTGGCTTGCACCTCCCTCACCTTGATAACGTGCCAACTTTGTAACTTTTAAAGTTTGCTCTTTAAGCTTTAAATAATCCCTTTTTACAAGTTTTCTGTATAATTCCAAAAATATCTGTACAGCTTGCGTATGAAATCTCACTTGTTATCACTGATTTTTGTGTTTCAAAAGGTCTGTGTTTAAAAAGATGTTGGTTGAGAAGTGGCTTATAATACTCTTTCGGGAGAAGAAAAGGAAGCAGGGACGAACAGGACCTTGGTGGTGTATCAACTGAAGTAGCAGGGCTCTTACCTGCAGCTGGTGTTAAAGGGTTGTGTCCTTCGGCTACAAGCCCCCGCTGATTGTGTGTTACACATTTGCCAGAGCCCACTGGGGTATTGTGTGCAAAATGCCATTTTTGATTCTTATTAGATTCAAGGAGACTCTGGTCCTGAAATACAGGTGTTAAATACTGCAATAGACCTAACAGTGGTTTATGGACCTTCTACAAGTGAGAGAAATGGGTAGTTCATGACATACAGTTTGCAGTGGATTGCACACATTATTATCACGCTGACCAGGGATGACTTGTATTATAACTCAGTGTAATAGTGTAATGCTGCATTATAAATCTCCAATGGAACTCAACACTAAACAAAAAATGCTTCCAAAAAGGTCAGTCGTTTTAGAGAAATGGTGGCAAAGCGGAAAAATGGGACAGTATTAACTTGTCATTGGAAATAAGTAAAGGACTATGACTATGTTCCATTGTTTTTTTTTTTTTTTGCGGGAACAATACTATAGTTTTGCTTGGAGAAGATACTAGTTTTTTATGATTCCTACAGGGGAATTGTGATAGGAATTAAGATACAATACTATTGACTAGCCTAACAATTTTTCAAGAGAAAGCACAATCTTTTCATGAGAAAGGCAGTCAGCTGACAACCCCCACGGGCCAACACATGGTCCAGTTCCACCCTCAGGAAACACCCATCTATCTGACGCAGTCAGGTGTTACGTGAGCGTCCCCCTTGCCTGGTCCTGCCACTCGGGTCCTCAGCAATGATGATCTTAAAAGCCAGATTTCCCTCAGGGAATCGCACCACAGGCCATAGTTTCCCCACAATGTAAGTAATGTACCTCATTTGGGACTCCCTGAGCAACTGCTCATTCGACACAGTCAAACCAGCGGTACCCAAGGATTCTCCAAAGAGACACAGTACCAAAGGAGTCCAGTATTCATCTCAGGTCACTGGATAGCTTCCATTTCTTGCAGCAAAACAGGGACCACTAGGACTCTAAACATTTGAACCTTTGTCCTCTTATCAGGAGTGCTACACTCCACTTTCCAGTGATCTCATGACCCCCCATGCTCTCCTAATCCGTCTACTGACTTCATAGGAATAGCCACCAGAGACAGGAATGTTACTACCAAGGTAAGTGAACCTCTTGACGTGGTCGACATTCTCTCCGCAGACAGACACACTCTTGATGGCTGTGCCCAAGAGGTCATTAAAGGCCTGGATCTTGGTTTTTATCCAGCACACTCTCAAGCTCAGACACTCAGACTTCTCACTCAGTCTCTCAAGAGCCCCAATCAGAGCTTCCATTGATTCCGCAGAGATCACGGCATTGTTGACAAAGTCAAGATCAGTGAATCTTTCTTCACCAAAAGATGCTCCACAGCCACTGGACCCCATGACCCTGCGCAACACCTAGTCCATGCAGGCACTGAATAGAGTAGGAGCAAGAACACACCCCTGATGAACCCCAGAATCAACTAGGAAGAATTCTAACCCCAACTTGGGACAGCACTGTGCCAATATACAGGCCAGCTAAGATGTCGAGCAACTTCGAGGGATTTTGAAAAGTCTCAGGATGTCCCTCAGGGCAGCTTGATCAATTGAGTCAAATGCTTTACAAAAATCGCCAAAGTATACTGGCAAACTATGCCAGTATTTCTGTTTGTGTTCAACGAGAACCCTCAGTGCCAGGATGTGGTTGATGGTAGACTTCGTAGGTGTAAAACCAGACTGCTCTGGTCACTGGTAGGTGAGCAAGTGATCATGGATCCTATTGAGGATGACCCTTACAAGGACCTTACCCAGCACTGAGAGCAGTGTTATCCCCCTATAGTTGCTGCAATCTAGGCGATCACTCATCCCTTTCCAGATAGGGAGAACAAAGTTCCATCTTCTAGTCAGTTGGGATGATGCCCGTTTCCCAAATGAAAGCAAAGATAGCTTGCAATGCATGGAGGACAGCCTTACCACCAGCCTGGAGAAGTTCACCCTGGATACCACAGATCCCTGTGGTCTACCCTACCCACAGCTGATTCACCTCCCATGCCACCATTGGATGATTCACAGCTAATCGGAGGATCAGCCTCAAGAACTGTGGACCCAGAGCTGTCCAATGTCCTAGCCAGTTGATCGGCTTTAAACAGCTGCTCAAAGTAGCCAGCCAAACAGGTCATAACTGCAGTGTCATCCGTAAGGACCATTCCATCATCCACCCTGACTGCGAGGCTCCGAGGAACAGATTTGGATGTGCATAATGTCTTGATTCCTTTGTAAGAACGATCTGGGTTGCTAGACTGTGGACCCAGAGACAGTGTGTCACTTGCTCACAGATCTCTCTAACAAACATCTCCTTATTTGCCCTCAGAGCCCTCGGAGCACTCCTTCTCAGTTCCCGGTACAGACCGGAGTTGCCATCTAGCCAAGCACTGCAACTTCTGTTGATAATATCATGGGTACCCTGGAAGATGAAACACCTCCTTCTGGGAACACTGGCAACACTAACACAACCCTCAGCAACCTTCAGGGTCTTGTCGCAGGAGGTCTCCCATATCACATTAGAATTGGTAGCCGCAGCAAACTCTGCACGTTCTTCACACAAATTGCATGCAAACTCATTAGAAACAGCCTGACCTGGGAGTCTGGCAAGGTCCAACCTCATTTCCCTAATAGATGGTAGCCTACTGGACCTAAGCTGAATCTTCAGAGTAGCAACAGCAAATCTGACACAAACTGGGCACTTCTGTAGGAGCCTCCAGCATCTGCCCTCAAGTATGTGATCGATCTCCTTCGCACCATCAGTATTGGAATAACATGAAGGGCCCTATTTTTCACCGGCGCAAAGCACGATGCAAAGTGGTTTTGGTAGTGTTCCAGCGCATTGCTCATTTTCACTCCATGTCATCAAAATAGCAAATGATTTTGCACCAGCTTTCTGCTCGTAAGAATGGTGTTTTTTAAATGAGGCATGGCTGGGGGCATTGTCGGCGCATTGCTATTTTAAGGCAGCCAAATTACATTACGCTTTTGACCAACAAAAACCATGCCTAAAGTCAGTAGTGCGCTATTAAACGGTATTTAAGTGGCGCATTTTAGAAATGTGTGGGTGCATGACGCTCGTTATTGACACAGATACCCGCTCAAAGTGCACTAATGGTATGTTGTTATTTTAATTTAATTTACATATGTTTTATTATAGAGTTCATCTGGTCCTTTAACATAATCATACTGTTTAATGAAACGTCAAAAGAAATATATATATATATATACTGTATATATACTGTATATATAAAGTACAAGACAAACTGTATCATTAGAAAAATCTTTCATTATCAGAATTGATAAGTGCTGTAATTGAAAGGACATTTGGATTGCTGAAAAGGCATTTCAGATTTTAGATAAGTCAAATGGACCATTACAATACAGCCCTCAGAAGGTCGCAGCATTCTTTGCAGCATGTTTATGTTACGTAACATTGCTATGCGTGATGGATGTCTGTTGGACATGAATGAGGAGACATTGGAGGACTGTAGAAGGCATAATACTGAACTGCATGTGCCAAAGCCAACAAAGCAGCATATGCCAGCAGTAGTACAGGCAAGGAGGGTTCAGCTGGTTGAGGAGTTGAATTGTCTGTAGACTGGTAAGGAATCTTGAGATGGAGAAAAATAACAGCCCTATTGCCTTTTATTGGAACATTTTAAAACACCTTAAAAACTGTAGGTTGTGTTTTGTGTTGATAAAGATTGCATTTTAATTTATTTTTTGCGAACTGCAGACCCAAAATTAAAATAAAAAACACACAAACATAATTAAGTCCCTGTTCCCAGCCGCTGCTCTCATTCAGCAGAGAGTTTCTGTTTTCCCCATCTTCATTATACTGCTTTCGGCACTGAGTGGATGATCTAGTGATGCCAGAAAACGTGGACGCACTCCCTGCTATATTATTCCACACCAGCTTCAGCTCAAAAGGCTTAGGTGCAACAGTGTTGCTCCCGTAGATGGTTTGCTCACGCATTTTCACCAAATACACGAGCATGTCTGAAAAGCGATCTGGCTTAGCGCGCAAATGCTTCATTGTCATAGCAATTCGCTCTAGATCATACACTGCTGCCTTTTAAAGGTGAGATTGCTTGTTAACACCATTGCTTGTTACACCCACAACATGCCTTTGAACAATTAAGAAAGTTAGGACAACCTTTTTGCACCTTGTGGTGGAACAAGTTTGTTTTTTCCGTCGTTCAAATACCGGAATGGATTTGGACACGCCCATAAATGTTAGTTGCGCTTTATGCTTTACACTTTGCGTTAGATCATCAAAACAGAGCCTGAAGCCATTTTTCCCACAGTCGCCAGACCTGTGAAAACCGACACAATCCTCTAGCCAGCCCTGTCAGTGCCAGTGGTTATATTGAAGTCACCCCTGACCAGAAGAGTGTCATTTCATGAGTACCCAACAGCAACCAGCAAAGTTGCAAATAAAAGGTCTCCCTCATAGAGGCATCAGTCATTATGGTTGGCACATACACTGAGACAACAGACAAGACACCCAGAGAGTGTCTTAATCTGAGTCTCATAATAGGCTTTTTGAAAGGAGTGATCTACCACAGTAATAGTTACTATCTGAATATGGCAACCATCAGAGTGACTAGACCTATAATAGGTGTACCCATCTACAAGGATCTGGCCAATCTGTGGTCTGCATACTTCAGATGGTGCCACCACTGAAATGTGGACTTTATGAAGCTGCTCCGACAGCAGAGGAAGGTGGTCATCATGCCAGAGAAATGAGACGTCCCACGAGTCCACCCAGAATGGTCTCCACAGAATAGAAGCCGAGTGCTGCCGTGCAGCGGGCGATGCCTCAGCACCACACCAGTTCTGATCCCCAACAGGCCCCATTGGCTCTCCGGCGGTTTTGACTCTTCCAGAGATGAGGCTACTGAGGGCTTTTCCCATCCCCTTCATGATGTGTGCAGCCTTCCTCTGGGTAGAAAAGAGTCCTATCTGCTTTATTGGAGTCGTGTGAAGTTTTTACGATGGCTGGAGTGCCAATCCCACCACCAACCCCCAAATTTTTCCCTGCAAGGGAGAGGACCACTTGCAGGGCCAGATGCAGTTTAATATCATACCCAGGATGAGCAGAAAGCACACTGCAACATATTTGCAATTAAATGTGGTCTTCTGTGCATTTTAGAGAAAGAGCTTTACTTGAATACTATTGCAAGCCTCCCTCTAATAATCATATTACATGTAGTGGCCACTTTTCCATGCCTTAATGATGTACCTGTGTCACTAGTAGTAATAATAAGGGTCTATTTTCCAAAATTGTCCTTTTCTTCTAGCTACTATATATATCCAGCACTCTCTGTAACCAGGACGATAACTGAACAATAATAGTTTCTTAAAAAGAAAGGCACAATCATTTTTTGGTTACTATCTATTTTTACAATCAATTTTTCACTTATAGTACTATCCCTATAATGGGCTTAAGGATGAAATTAGCTTGAGTTACTTATTGTACATGGAATTTTTGTGTGTATATTTGTATTGAGTGTCATATTGTATGTATGTACATATGTATGTATGTGTGATATTCATTGACTTGCTCTTACTATAAATGTATAAAGGTATAAAAAATAATGTTCACAATATTGAGGCAAAAAATTTAAAAATACAGCGCAGTGCTGGGAATGATGCTCCAGTGCAGAATTTAGGCTTCTCAGAATTTGGGCTTGTGAATTTCCCAACAGTTTGAGGAAAAGGGCTGTGTAGCCATTTCTGGATACCAAATTTCCTTAGACTATGAAAAAAACACATCTTCCATTCTCCATGGGCAAGTTTGATAAAGTTTGCGAAGTGCAAGTCACATTCAAAGGGTCCAGTTTACCTGAGTGGACCTGTCAAAGGAGAAACATTACTCTTTAGGTCTTGTTGATTACAGGACCCACAGACATACCCCTTAATCTTTAGAGATTTTTTGGGTCCTCTTTTGAAATATGACTTTCTCTGCAAAGGTTAAACAAGAGGCCTCCGTGATAAATGGCCTTGAGATCCGTCTCCCAGTTTTATTTCATCTGACACAAAATAAATACTTTGGCTTCTCCTCAGAGTTGGGTAGTGGCTGAAATCAATGCTGTCTAATTAATTCAGTTCAGAAAAAGAAATCGTCACCTCCCTCCCCCAACATCTCGAATATGTTTAACACTCATGACAAATTATTACTGTGCAGTCAGAGGTATGGTCTTGAATTGCAACAAAAGATTAGTCACAGCCAGCCAATGGCTGGCCTTCCTGCAGATGGCTCCCTTGCAGATTGCTAGGAGATACACTACTATGTAATGGAGCCATTGACATGGAAACAAATGATTTTCTTTTAGCAAATTTTGCTCTGTTCATATTGGACTTGCTTGGTTCTAAAATAGCGCACTGTAGTCACTGTCTATCCAGTAGGGGTAGGTGATTCTGGGCCACTACTGAAAAGCCTTGGCATGAAGGTGCAAATATCCGGCCTGGCAGGTTAGTGTCAGGGCCAGCATTTTGTGTCCCCACCCTCTGCGATCTTACCCCGTTTGGCCAGCAGGCATTGCTCATCATTCCAAACTTTCCCATCTCTGTCTCTAGCCCTTCTACCCTCGTGGGGTTTCCTTGCTTCTCAGTGGTCTGAGCATATAGCTCAGATGAAGAACTTGTTGGTCATGGGTTTGAAGCTGGCTTGCACCAGATTCACCTGTTTAATTATTAGCTTAGTGTTCAGTTTGTGATCAGTGTTTCTTACTTTCAGGGTTTCTTAGAGTTTCCTAGTCCTGTGTTCGTTAGAGTAGTTATAGTACTTCACCTGTTGCCTGTTGGTTGATTGTCTGTTGTTTCCTTCCTGCTCCCTCATTAGCTCGGTTCAGTGTATGCATTTAAGTTCCAGCCTGTGTTCATTTCTTTCAGTCATTGTTTGTGGTTGTGAATGTGGTTGTAGGTGCTCTCTTTCCTGTCTATCAGTTGTTCTGTTCCCTAGCTTGTTCTCACCCTGGTATTACTTTGTTCCCAACCATGTCTCCTTTTGGTCCCTAGTTGTTAGTCCCTGTTCATTCTGTTTCCTGGTTGTATCCATGTTTACTTATTTTGTTTTTGACTCCTTGTGATCCTTTTGGTTTTGTAGTATTATCATTTTGTTAATAAACCCCTTTTGTCTCTGAGTTGCAAGTGGATCGTCCACCTTTTTCCTGCCCGTGCCATGCCATGTCGTGACAGTTAGTGGTCTCCTGAAGCACTGGAAGGCAGTTTGTTTTCATTCATATATTGTGCTTATGGTACAGTGGTATGTTGGGGTTAGCAGATTTTTCCTTTTATGAAGGAAAACTACTTGTTAACTCTTAGGGGAAGAACGCTGCCTCTATGGGACTCTGTGTGTGCAGCGTTTGCATGTTCTCTCAGTGTTTGCTTGACTTTCCATTACGAACTCCCACAGTCCAAAGACACAGTAGAGATTAGAGTGCATTCCCTGTGATGGAACATGATTCCTTCCCAGTGAGACATGGCCTCTATCCCTATACTTAGGATCAGCTCCAGATAGCACAGTGAATTTAGCAAATTCATATAAGATTGTCGAAAATAAAACAATGGACATAAAGATGGCTTTTATCTCACTGATTATTTATCCTCAATAGTTGTGTTTTGCACTGGTTCTCACAGCTGCATTAAAAACAATGTTAACAAAGCCCATAGACCAGAAACAAAGTTCTCTGGCACGTTTAAGAGACAAGTAGAGGAACCGACTGACTGTGCCCTCTGAGTCTTTCAAATGGTACTAATTAATTTACACTCTTTGGAACATCAGCCAAGGTCACTTACAGTGGGGACTGGTGTGGGGTGAATTTTTTTAGTTGTGCCAGAATCTAAGTAATCTAAGTTCCTTACCTGTCATGGCTGTAGCTCATGAATATAACCCTGAAATACTAGTCTGCCAGCACTTTGGTGGATCCCAATCACCTAGTCATTCAAACTCTCATTTTCTGCATTCATTGACTTTTTAATCCAATGATTAACCCTCCTTTGCATGTGTAACTTCAGATCTCACTACCTATGCTAATCATGCATGCACTTATTCATCTCTTAATGTTAATTTCATCTCTAAATCTTCCCAGGCAAGGTAATCTTATAAATCCTTTTACCTCCTTCCTGATTTGGTTTTTACAGCATTGGTGCCTGAATTAAGTTAGGCAGGGTTGGTGGTTGCTTTGATCTTGACCTTTCTCAGTGGATGTCCCAATAATCTGTTCATGAAGAAAGTACACAAACTACAAAGGTTATTGGGGCAGGATGTAGCTGGAATTTCTCTCTTCTTTATTCAGTAGGCAGCAGTGTTACCCACTGAGCCACTGGGCCACCCTTGGATTATCTTGTCATGTGAAATTTCAGAAATGATTGTGGGATAGGTGGCAAATTTCAGCACCTACTTCCTTTCCACCTCTGCCTTAGTTTGCATGCCACCTCAGGCAACTCCTATACCATTTGTTATTGTTGTTGTTTGTCTTTACCTGACAAAGCTGTTTCTTCTAGTCTCTTTTGCATCATGTTTCAATTATTACCTCAATCTAGTTAACTATTTGAATTATTTTAATACCTTCACATACAAACTCTATTCCTATAAGCAGCAGAAGTCATTAATGGAAATACTTCTCCAAACACTCTTCTGGAAACTTGATAATTGCAACCTTTCCCACATGCCTCTGTCTTGGTTTCTTTTGCTGGCTGCTGGCTAAAGGCAGTAGGCTGTAAGTGTCAAACCCAGGTGCTCAGCAAGGCTATGGCTGCCGTGTGCTGGAAAACATCTGTCTCATCACACCACTCTTCCCTCATATCGTACTGAAGGATTATAAAGCAATGATTACTCCCTCTTCACAGCGTGGTCAAGCGAGAGCCATCATATTTCTTTGCTGTTGAGGACTGAGGTGGTGGGAGTTGCACGCTTTGCAGGCAGTGGCTGATTTATGGGGCAACAGGACCAGCGTTGTCGATGTAAAGCTGTTGTGTTGCTATTATCATTCTGTCCTGAGTGATTAACACTCCATTCATCCTTGTATTCCATTTTCCGATGCCCTTTCTCATGCCCCCCCCCCCCCATCCATGCTGCAAGTTTTAAAGCTGCGCCTGTCTATTTACTTATTTATTTGGGATGAAATTACTTTGAAAAAGGGTATGTCAAGAGCTGCGACATCCATCAAACAACCAATAGGGGAGCTGTAATGGAACCTGTTCTAAGGTTGTAAACGATACTGCAGGGAATTCTCTGAAGGCCATCTGGGGCAAGGGTCATCGCCTTAGCGATCACAGCAGTCAAAAATCGGCAGAGAGCGGTTGTATATCTTGGGGAAGTGCAGGGCTGGACAATAATGTGTGTCCAAGGCACAAAGTTTTATGGTGATCTAATACATTGAAATGGAGCTATAGTCCATAGCTTTTACTTTCTATTTCTACATATAAAAATACCAATTACACAGTTTACATGGCTAGAATTCTAACTGCATGCATGAAAACATTAGTACACCATCTACTGTAGGGAAAGTTTCAGGTCTATTTAAAACCCAAAAATGAACCCTAGTTGTTAACCAATTTAGATTAGATTTGCTTTATTTACATGCTTCACTCTTTCTGTACGTGTCTTGTGTGACAGTAATAAAATCTGACAGTAACTAAACTTCCTGTCATAATTTATTGGTAAAAATGATGATTGGGAGTAAACATGTGATTTCATAATTATACCTCGCAAATGGTTGATTATGCATTGTATTTTAGCTGACGTGAAGGACATGCACACTCAAAATAGCAAAGGCAGTTTAGTAGCTATACGCTATAAATGTTTTGTAACACGGATTTTTCCACCCAGCTGTAATCTATATTGCTTATGAAGTAGAGGGCTGGGGGTGAGACTGAAGCCTGTCTCAGGGAGGGCAGGAGGCAAGGCACATCCTTAATGCGATGTCAGGCATTACAAAGCACACAGTCACACATTATAGGCAATTCAAAGGCACCAGTTCACCTCACTGTGCATTTCTAAACACAACCCTGGACGTATGAGGCCAACCGCTGAGCCCCCAGTACTGAGTGCATTTTAAAATTTTCATTTATGTAGACCTTTTACATCCTACTGTTTGTCTGTAATTATTTTTATATGATTTGGCCTCTAATCCTGTTTGTGTATGTATTTTGTGGTTAATAAGCAGCTTTTCTTCCTCTTCTCTTTCTCACCCAAATGCTTTTTCCTGTCTCTCCAGGGCAAAGCGCTCCACCCACGAGGTCATGCGCGTGGAGTTTGAGATCGACAACTTCATCAATGTGCAGTCCACTCAGCCGGTGCGGTGGCAGATCGAGTACCCAGGATCCACTGCGGCAGAGGCAGAGGGAGTGTCTAACCTGTACATCAGCCAGAGAGCTCTGCAGGGCATCGTGCCTCTGGCAGAGGTAAGCTATCACGCCAGCATGTACGCACCACGATGCCACCTCATATACTGTATATACACACATATATGTATGTGTTCATATTATTTGCATGTTGATAGAAAAAAATAACACTTCATTTTAAGGAATTATTTAGTAGTTTACTGGTACATATCATGAGTACTCATACCCCTTAGGCTTATTTCCCACATTGCTGCAATTTCTATGACAACAAAGCTTCTGTTTCTTTATGAGAAACCTGAGTAGTTTGTCATTCATATATAAATGTGTAAGGCAAAGCAAGGCCAAGAGAGTGAAAGGTCTGTGACAGGGATAAGCGCTCCAAATGCCATAAATGCTAGTCAACGTGTCATTGACTTAGTTTCTCTCCTTTGCTGCCCCTGATCCATTTTTCATTCACCCCTTGTCTGCCCTTTAGCCATTAACCCTAGTAAAGGTCAGCCTCTCTGGCCCTGCTGCTCATGACAGGGATGGAGGTTTGTCACGCTGCACGCAGTAGGAATTGACACAACATGGCGCCTGATCTGAGTGAGCGTAGCAGGGATGGTCATCAAGAACGGCTTGGGGCGCGTGCTTCTAAGCGAGCAAGGGCAGGTCATCGCTGCTACACATTACCATCATACCTTTCACCTGCTCTCATTTCTTAGCTGAATGCCTATCTTGGCTTTTACTTCAAATGGTGTCTGCTGAAACTCTGAAGCTGAAAATCCACTGAAATACATTCATTGCACCAGTAACCCTTAGGCATATTTTCCATGTAAAATCACAACTGTTTGGACCAGTTGTGTCAGCCTCTGTTATACTGCAGACAACATTTCACTCAGATGCTTCCTTGCAGATCAACCCCTTGCCTAAAAATCCATTAACTACATTCAATGCTAGTTACATGTCTTTTTCTAATCACTTAGCTATCTATAACAGCTATTTATACTAGATAATGAAGAATATTTTTTGCATCTGCTTTTCATGCCTAGCATTTTGTTCTTTGGACCAATGCATCAAAGTTCATATAAGCTAGCAACAGAGAACTGATGTTTATTCACACACATAGCTTACTAATTCACTTATGCACTCAGATTTTTGCTACAATGGTTTAGATGACTAGCCTCTTGAATGTTCTATCATTTAGATACCTTTTAATTGCAGTAGTTTTTCTCTGACACATTTAGTTTGCAGATTTTTGTGACCTTTCCAATTTCTTGGCTTTAACCTTACGGTTTCTAAGTGTACTATATATATCAGCATAATTGGTCCTGTAAAGGGGCTGATAACTCAAATGAAGTACGAAAGCTTTTCATTGACATCAACACAGAAGTAGGCATCCCAGGATTTTATTCCTATACAGATTTAAGAACCAGTTTGTAGGTCTGTCCCTGATATAACATGTATTATCAAAGAAGCAAGGAATTCTGTGACTGTGTTTGTAGTCTGCTTGTAATGTCCACAGCCAGTTATGTGAGATGGTACGCATATGCTGGAATGCCAACATCTTGAGTATGTATTACAAAAAGTAATTATAAGTATAATGAAGAGCCTGCACATATCTTCCATTTCTTTGATTTCAGTAGTTTTAGTATATAGTGGTATATACTGGTTTTATATAGAAAAGACGGCTGCATGCTAGTACAGTATGAGAATAATACACTATCACTACTTTTCTGAAAAACATTCAGTCCCCAAATCATTATGCACAATTATACAAATTCTTAAGCCATTTTCACATATGCTGTTTCTACTCTGAGGAATATTGATTCATAATGATGTATTTTCTGTCTCACTTGTCTCCTTGGGCATAATCATCTTCTAAATAAATAAATGCAAATAAATGTAATTTGATTAAAGAAAAGAACACCTAAAGGTGTAATAATAATTACTGTAATAATAGAATCTTTTGTATTTGATCTTCTTAGCCATGATTTTAAGACTTGATTCCTTTGTCATGCATACAGATCTCACAAGTTTGGTCTTATATAAAGTTACACAATACATGAAACCTATTTCAGATCCTGCTACCTCTATAGTATGATGTGATTTTCTCTGTCCTTCACTGTCCTCTCATAAGCTTATTGAATGGTGGGCAAAATGGTTTTGAAAACTGAAGTGCAAAAAATTGGTTAAAATGAAAGTGGAGAAGCGAGTAAGTACTGTGTGGAAAGAGAAAGATTTAGGCTAAGAAATGCTAACATGATTAGGCAGGTCATGGGAAGGGTCCTGCTCCCATCACATGAATCCATTGATTTTGTTGTGTGGGGTGCGCTTGTCCTGGGGTCCTACCCTGTTCATAGAAGACAGCTAATGTGTGCCTGTTGTTGTGAAGTGTATGAGGGGTGACACATTGGGAAGGAGGTAACACAAAGTGTAAAAGCTATACTCAGGATGGGTCCATGGGTAAGAGTGACTAAGAATGACAAAGAACTAAAGGACTGCTTCTCATTTTCAGAGAGTGCATCTTTTAATGCCTCATTCATGACTTTTCACTTTGCCAGTGAATTATATGCAAAATAAGGTGAAAATGAGAAGGACCATTTCATTATTAAGAAATATTGGAGAATTATGCCATTTTATATACAGGTGGATAAAGGAATCAAAAATAAAATACTTCTTAGTCTTCTGGGCTCCTGTCTGAGTCAGTGTTATACCAGGATCATTCTTCCATTTGGTATTTCACTAATTCATGATTTTCTCCTCCCATTCCTGGAAGAGCCTTGGGGGACTGATGCTTGGTAACTGGGAAAGGAATGAATGGGGGATTACCGTGCCCAGTACTGGGGTTCCTTAAACCTCTGCTGACCTTGATATACTGATCCGCATTAATGGAATGAGTGGAAACACAGCAAAACAGCCCTCATAGAAACTTTTACTGCAAAAACGTGTCTCGCCTTGGCATGAGGAATAGCAAATACTTCAGATGTGTGTACATGTTAGCCAGCTGTGTGCGATGTGAGCTTTATCACACAGTTTAGCAAACCTGGAAATGAGTGATATTTGTTCAGTCCTGAAGATGGCAGCTAACAGTAGTAAACAGTGAGCGGTACTCAGCTGTCTAACCCCAGCATGTGAGGCTATTATCCAGCTCCAGACATTTCTGCTACACCTTGCTAATGTGACAGATTAATTAGGGAAAGTGTGTGCTGGTTTGCACTGCTCTCCAGCTAGAATGTGTGCCTTTATGGGGAAGACTATACAAATTAGCCGTTACAGAGTGAGTGAATGTATCAGTATATGATGATATATATAACATTTTGTACAGGATGTACTACCTTGTCTGTGCCCTGTACTAGTCAGCATTTGCTCCTGATAAAATGTACCTAATAATAATAATAATAATAATAATAATAATAATAATAATAATAATAGTAGTAGTCATAGTAGTAGTAGTAAAAGCATGCTTGAATGGAATACACCTATAGAGGTCTGTCATGTAGAGCCTTTGTGAGAAAGCAGCAGATGAAAGGCACCCAGGTAATGGCTTAGTGGTGTGTTAACATCCTTCTCAGGCTAGGCCTTCTAATGGCAATCATTTTCTCATAGGAGCCAAGAGGGCAGCGGGAGCCTGGTGCAGAGTCATGCTATCTGCCTTCCTAATCATGCTGCTTATATGACAGCATATTGGCTCCTACTCCCTTCCTGTATGGGCCGTTGTTGAAAATTACAAATGGGGCTATAACAGGATTTATCAAATAGCATTATGCATGACCTGGTGTATTTAGCACATGTAAAATAATATCATGCAATAAAGAATAGTCTTTCTCCTGGAAAATGAGGTAGTGCTAGGGGTATTGTCTGTATCAGCGTCACGTAGTGGCAGATTCAAGATATTAAAAGGAGATGAAACCAGGGGTAGAGATGTGAGCTTGGGGGCAGGTTGCATGAAATTAAGCTGGGCGCAGTTTAAAAGGCAAAGGTCATGCATAAAAGATGCATTTAAATAAAAAGTTGCAAATCAAAAAGACCATGTATACATCCATTGTGGTGATGTTTAGGTAGCATTCATGACACTGTCAATGAAATCAGTCAATTCTCCTTTGGAATTATATGTACACATCAAATTGATTTATGCAGGAAATGACTTGAATAACAAAAAGCAGATCAGTGATATTAAATCGCACAGTAAGATTGTTTTATTAGCTGTTGCCTGCAAGTCCACCAATATCTCTATTTCACTGTAGTTTCAACTACAGTCAGACCTCGGACATTTGCGAAGTTCGGTTCCAGAACCCGTCGCGAATGAGGAGAATTCGCGGATGTTTAGTAGTCACTAAAAATGGTAATATTTGCTTATTTCTATAGTTTAAACCCTAAATATGACCTCAATCATTCTCCCAAAACACTTTAATTTAATTTAAAATTACTTAATACATTACCTTTAAAAAAACGTTTGATGTAAAAATACAGTACAGTATCGCCTAACGGATATTTGTCACACTAGCACATTTACAGTACAGTATACTAATGTTACCCCTACTAATTCATAGAATACGGCATTGGCTGCCGTTTTCTTTTGCATTCACAGTAAAGTAAAATGAGTAAATGAACCCTTTTCAGTATTTACAGCAAATGCGTTTTGAGAGGGAAACCCGGGACGCATTTGCTATGTACGTAAACATTAGCACCTTTAAAGAAATGTATAATTTTTGTGCGTTGGATTTACGTTAATGTGTACTTACTATTACAAAATAGTAAAATAACTGTTTTCTAATATTTATATAACCATTAGCGTCCCAATGGGAATAAACTTTGCGAATGGGATTCGCATCTTGTAAAGGTACAGTACAGTATGTACGTAAAAAGGAATGTTTCCATAAGAAATCCATGTTCTATAAGGGATTTTTTAACTGATTTATATTGTATGTTTTGAACTTTACCCAAAAACACAGTAGAATCTTCATTAACTAAATATGTCTTACCAATTTTACAGTTAAAAGCATGAAAATTTATAAATTACTACGAAAATTAAACATAAACACTTCTGTAGGGCTTTTCGAGGATTTCGCAGATGTGCGAAAAAATCGCGGATGCAAATAAATTCGGTGCAAATTAAATTTTCGCGGTTCTGTGAATTCGCGAATCACGAAGCACGAATGCACTAGGGCTGACTGTATTTACTACATACACTGATTAAGTAAAACAATATATCACCCCATGGTCATTCTCCTTACAAAAAAGAGACGGTTTATTCTTTTAAAAAATTATAAATTTACAAAATTCAATCAATCAATCCATCGAAGTAAACCTATATAATATCATAATATAATATTAATTACAATTATTATTAGTATAATTATTTTATTATTATTTACTTATTATTATTATTATTATTATTATTACTATTATGTTCTCAACCACTCTTATTATCGTTATTATCGTATCCTAATGGTTATTTCCTGCTTCTCTGTGTTGAGTGCTATGTCCAGCCCAATAATTCACCCTGCTAATACTAAAGTTTCTGCCCACCACAGGTCTTTATCACTTTTCCAGTTATTTCATAAACTATGTTAAGTGAAGGTAAGTGAACAACCATAAGTGAAAATATAAGTAAAATAAAACAAGTTTCCTTTATAACATGGAAAGAGTATGTATAACAGTGATGTCGTAGTCAAATTCTAGGCTGTCCTTTAATTGACTTTAACCCCCTATCCCGGTGGGATATGACAGAGATTTATGTTTTTGGAAAGTATATGTTCGAAGTTGATTTTAACAACAAATAGAATAATAACATTATAAGTATGTGTAACACTTTGGGATAAATGTTTTTTAGATAGGTGAAATATTTTAAAATGTCAAGGCATGTCAGGCTACCCCAAAAAGTGGCGGAGAGGCCTCAGACTCCAAAGGCTTTAATGCACTAGTTACCTGTTTCATCCAATGAAAGAGAGAAGTATTTAATGTCCTTTATAGAAAGAATGTCTCAGATTTTTTCTGCTGTTATACGTAACTGCTAGAGGAGGTTACTTTGATGAATCAAAGACATTTTCTTGGTAAGATATGCAAATGGAGAACATACTGCAAATGTATTTGTTAGCAACGAATATTAAGTATATTCTTAGTAAATGTCAAGTGAGTAAAATGCAAATGTAATAAATCTCAGTGTGTGCAAAAACTGTTAACTTGTAGTGTATATTACCATCCATTTCCTGCAATTTGTTGTCCTATTCAGGGTTGCAGGGGGTCCAGAGCCTATGGGTGCAAGGCAGGGAACAACCCAGGATGGGGTGCCAAGCCATCGCAGGGCACATTTACACACCATTCACTCACACATGCACACCTATGGGCAATTTGGGAACTCCAATTAACCTCAGCATATTTTGGGACTGTGGGGAAAAAAAATCAAAGCACCTGGCAGAAACCCCACAATGACACGAGGGAACGAGCAAACTCCACACACATGGAGCCATGGCAAAGACTCAAACCCAGGTCCCAGAGCTGTGAGGCAACAGTGCTAACCACTGCACCACTGTGCCGCCCAAGTAGTTTGCCTTAGTCAGTAATTTCTCAATAAAATGCTTAACGAGCCAGTATGAGTAAAATGTGAAAGCAGACCCAAGCGCAGCTGCTTCACTGTGTGGTATAACCTCAGGGTTCCTGCGTCTTGTGAGAATAACCATAATATTATCCCAACACAGCACAGGTTCATACAGATGATCTTGGAGGGAGGAAGGTCATCTTTCAGAGGGCTACCCCCACAACCCCTTCCCCATTGCAGCCCTATGGCTTTGCCATCAGTGTTCCTGATTTTAGCTGTGCTCTTGGATAATATACAGGCTATTATGCCACACTATTATGTGCTATTTGTCTTGCGCTGTTGAGTTTCATGTTTTTTTCTAAACGCAGAGTAGGAGAGTGAGGGCTGTTTTTCCCTTTTGGTAACTTTGGTCTTATCCTCTGGTAATTTAATGCAATAGTGATGTGCCTTTACCCACAAAGTACGCCTATTACTCCACTGTGGGCCTATTATATGGCTCCAGCCTCCAAAAACACATACAGCACCATCAAACTCCAGTGCCCTTTCCTTTCCTGCCCCTGAAGAGCACTGAGTAGGCCTATGTCTCACCCTTGCTTTTGCTTTTCCTTACAATATTATGATGTACACACTGGCTGTTGAACTCAGGTGTCCCTGTAGATACAATAACAATATGGAGAAACAACATGTAATTAATCTTTAATTGTAATTTCTGTCTGCGTTTATGTCACTAGGACTCCCTTCCTGAGGGGAGGATTCCTATGGTTTTCATTTTCACTGTAGTCCATCGTGTGTGGAAAGTCAGGCTGTCTTACAGAAATCATCATTTAATTTACACTATCTTAATATGGAGTTTATTTCTTCTGCTTTGGAAATCTTAACTAGAGCCTGATTAAGCCTTTTTTCAGATGTGTTGCTCAAAGTAGAGGAAATTTTCTGAGAGAAACCTGTTAATATGGTATGCTATAGGCTAGCATGTGCCGGTTGTTTGATTTCTAACTTCATATAACTCATCACCTCTGTGCAAACACCTGCTCTTTTACCGCAGTAAACTAGAAGGCCACTCGATGCCTGTTTGATGGAAATGCAGCTGCTGGTGTAAACGACTCCCTTTCGCTGCGCAGCTGTGGAGGAGAGAAGCATTTAAAGCGTGCATGACCAAGGACACCAGCAGCATGACGCTCTCATCCTGACCTCCACGGAGCCCCATTGATCTTCATTTCCCTCTGTGCTTTCATTAAGGACAAGCCGGCACAGTGCTTGAGTTCATGGCCAAGCCATCCTGGCTGCCTCGTCATCTCAGCAACTTGTTAGCAATCAAATCTTGGGCAAGATTAGCATAATGGATTAAAATTAAAGGGGCGCATGATGGTTTTTAACCTGAATCGCACCGGCGGAATTGATGAGAATAAAATGTGAAGGCTATGTGAGTTGAGCTATTCAAATTAATTAGGCACCCCTGCTAGTCACAATGTTTTGACCCAGAATGCTTCAAAAGCGCAGTGTGAACATATCGTCCCTCTTTTTGTGCCTTATGTGTCAAGCCGCTATGGAAGCCAAATTACCACCACTCTTTTGAGTTGTGTGCTTTACACAGGGAGCAACAAAGGTTATAAGAGAAAAATGAGCCCAGCCTACAGGTAGCTAGACCCCTACCTCCACTTCTATATCATCGTCACGGGTCTAAATAAACCGGCAGCCTTGGAGCCTTGACACCGGCAGACAGCAGCGGCACGGAGCCGGGAGCTGTGCATGCTGCAGCTCGCTTGTTTCTCGCGCACTGAGGAAAGTCAGGGAAGAAAGCAATTTCGTGAGAAATTAGGCAAGTGGCTTAAGCTGAATTGACAGAGGTGGGAAAGGAAAGCCCAGAGGAATTCCTGCGCTTCCCTCTAATAAGTTCACAGGGCAGCGACAGCAGTGCAGAGTCTAATGCAATTAGAGCCGTGGAAATTTAAAGAATGACTCTCATGTGGTTGTTCAGATGGACCATTAACTTTCATATCTGTAGAACGTCTTCATAACTTTCCCTGCTCTGTGCTCTTCCTTTGTGGGGAGAACAGGAGTCCGCTTCATTTATCATACCTTACATAGTGAACTGCCGTGTTGTATTTAATAATCCTGCATGATGAATTACTTGTTTCCCACAGGTTTGATATTAATAGCCACCATACTTGCATCCACATGCGGTTTGTGTAATCAAAGTTTTTTTAAAAGATTGCAGTGTTTTGCATACCGCAGGTAATGGCCCTTCTGTTCAGAGCATTTAAAAACACATATATCAGACTGCATCCTAAGCAGATTATTATGCTTTACAATCAACTCTGTAGTGGAAGAACCATTTACCTTGGTTTTTGTGGCTTTTTTTCTTACATTTTTGTTATTTAAATATTTTGAGAATATATAGATACCATTTTTAAAAATTTAACTCTTAGTTAAATTTTAGCCTTTCAAAAACAACTTTTAACTACTTTTTAACACATTTATTCATGAGTAATGTGGGATGTAATCACAGTACATATCTATACATATTTATAAATACAACTATTTTAACATGGTTAAGTTGGTTTGGTAAACCTGCCATCTACAGTGACTTTAAGTAAAGCTTTCATATTTGTTTATTAAGTCATTCACTCATTTCACTAATAGGTTGCTGAATGAAAAAGAAATCGAATGAGCCAGTCGTGGTGTTAACCTCAACGTTTTATCTTGTCAATCCCCTGATAATCAAAGGTTGGAAGTAGTTCAGTGGGAAAATAATTGACACGGCTGTTAGCAAGTTCACAAATAGCTTAACGGGCCAATCAATGAGTCTTATTCTAAGTCAAATGATGGGGTCTTTGATCGCATGTGCCCGACTAAAACATACTGGCTACCTCAGTTTATCCTGACATGCCTCTGTCTCCACTGCTTCTGCATCTTCACATTTATATGCTGTGGAGCTGAAGAAACAGCATGACTGTGAGGGTTACTCAGCTCAGACAGAGCACAGGAGACCCTGGCAAAGGCAAACAGATGGCCAGGGCTCTGTCCCACCATTTCATATGCAGAAGCTCAGTATTAGCACTCATCTTTGGCACACAACGCCACACTTGCTAAACTGCATATAGGTATGATTAAGCACAGGCTTCACCCCAAGTTTTTTTTTTTATTAAATAGTCACTGTTTCACTTTCTAAATTCCATCAGCTTCTGATTCCTTTACTCTGACTTTGTCACTATGTCATATGCCGAGGCAGCCATGTTAGCAACAGTGCTGTCTGAAAAGGGGTAATGGGAAATCATTCTGGAATCTTCCTCCTCCCTGGCGGGGCTGGGCAGGCCCGGGGACAGTGTCTGGCATTGGGCGTACACCGCAGTGACATTTCCTCACGCGCCCCCTGGAGGCTCCCCGTGACACGTTGGCGTTTTGATTTAAAATCCCTGTGATGCCCAGGCCTCATTAGTGTGCCGGGATGCTGCTTCCGTCCCCGTGCCCAGCAGGGCTCCATTTGTGGGAGAATGGATGGTTCAATTATGAGACGACTAATAGATGAAGTGTAATTAACATTGTCATGCAGCTAATTTTCATTTATTTCTCTGCCATCGCTCTTTAGCAGCGCATTATCTTTTTCAGCCACCCAGCCTCGATTCTTTTCCCACTTTTCTTCAGACCTTGTCCATCTCCCAATGTTCTCGCATGCACAACCCTCTGCCATGCCAAACACCCCGTGGGTCTGTGTGCTGAGTGCAGAATTGGGGCTGGTAAGTGTATGACCATCTCAGGCATCTGTGACGTGAGCTCTGACAGCTTGTCCATGCCCTCAATGGTGACTTGATGCTGCCTGCAAACAAACGAGCCACGCCGGCTCGTGACTGTGCTACTGAGCCTGTGCTTTGTCAACAAGCTTGACTATTTAGGGCTAAACAGCAGCTTAACCTGCATGCAGGAGCAAATAAGCAGCGCATTAAGGCAGTCAAAACTAAATGTGTGTCTGCTCAGCCCTGCCGATTGAGCTAGGGCACTGTGGTAGGGGGCCGCCGCGTGTTTAATGGCTTCTCTGTGAATCTCTGCTAAGTGCCTCTTCCGAGTTTAGCCCTCACAGCTGAAGGCAACTGAAGTGGCAGAAAATAGAGGAATTTTTAAGTGCAAAAAGGAGGAAATGAATTTGGTCCGCTTCACAGGCAAAAGGTCGCCCAGAATAAACCGCCCGTTAAAGAAGGATTTCAGACATCAGTGTCCGAACTGTAATGACATAGTAACTAAGAATTAAACATTGATGCAGTTCATCTCCATCTAATGAATGCTTAGATATGTGTTTTAGCTTCTATAATCTAGCGTGTACCGATGTTATGACGAGGAAGAGAGTAACGTCGTCAACATGAACAAATTGTATGAAATGAGATCTACATGAGTATGGGATGGCGAACATCTAAAACCATGGGTTACATAATGAATGCATATTCAAATCAGCAGACATTTCTCCCATAAAAAAGCATAGCAGAATTGTTGCTGAATTATTCAGGCATGTCCATGTTCCCCACTGGCTAAGCTAAATTCTAATTGTATTCCTACGGTCTTCCCCCTCCAAGAAGTTTAGTCATTTCAAATTGAGAAAATTATTAGATTTAATATGATTGTTTTGTTAACCACAAGGACTATAGTTCTCAAATACTGCATTTTCACAAGTTGCTCATTAAAACACCTAAATACGGTAACAACAATAATGATAATATGGCTACACAATTTTCTCAGAATAAATCGGTATGCATCTGCAGAGCAGCTAAGAAGTCTCATGGTTATGCACATTTCACTTTAATGTTAATGAATAGTGAATTTCATATTGTATAATGATTCGGTACATGAATGCTTTATAATCACATTAATACCCTACAAGATGAGCATATTGCTTGTAAGATTTGATAGGGCGTGTGCCTATATCTGTGTGTATGCATGCGTGTGAGTCTCTGGCTGCATTTGAATACAAGTAATTAGATTCTGTGAACAATTACGACTCTTCATCTGAAAAATAAACATCCTCTGCAGTGCTCCGAGCATTGTTCTACCCAGTATTTACATTAAAGAACAATGTGTTTTACTGTTTTAGCAATGAAAGATAATACTCTTTTGATCATAGAACATCAAAATGTAACTGGAGGTGGCAACACCGAGCTGAAATCTTTTCCTGCATGCCCTCTCATGTAGGACATCTTCAGTAGGAAATTGATTGTTTAGCAGAAACTTAACTGCTTAATGCAGCTTAATGAAGCTCTGTGCTTATACATTTTAATTATATAAGGACACTATACATATACATTATACATTTACTTATAGATTATACAGAGGATATATTTAAACATTTTGAAAAATTCCATTATTAGTTCATAGTGACTTAGTTTTCTTTATAGTTTTACCTGCTGCTGCATGTAGTAGTAGTGGCATTATTATTATTATTATTAATAATAATCATCATACCAGTGTGTCTTCATTTTTGTGCAGGCATATATATTTGGATTGTTAGTTTTAATGGACACGCTCAGCATGCAGGGTGTGCTCTACAGGAATGGACTGTGTTTTCAGTTATCATAGAATTGTTCTGGGTGGAGAGACTTGTTGCTGAAGGCTTTGGCTCATTGATTGTCAGCCATACCTCTGATTATCTCCGTTTGCCACCAATCAGACATGCTCCTGACCAGCTGTTCATGGTATATTAATGAGGATGATGTGGCTACTCAAGGAATCACTGCCAGGAATCTCACAGTCCACACCATTCACATCTGACATAACCAGTGGTGACGCTGTGCTATGTGTGTCATGTCTGCACACATTCCTACCCTCAGAGCTTTATGTTCCAGGATAGGTTTGGCTCATAGACTGCATCTCAGAGCTGCCTGGCCCTCCACAGGGATTCAGGCTTCTTGCAGTTGGAAGGGATCCTAAACGGTAGTATCCTAGAGAAAAAGCAAAGACCAAATTCATCAGATGCTTTGAAAAAAGAGAGAACCGCGGCTGCACACAGTAGCTGTTTGGCTGCCAGCGTAGAGAGCACACGTGTACTGTCACTTCTAATGAGAGTTTGATTTATGTCACTATGTCACTAGAATGTCCATGTTTTCAGCCAAATTCATGGTGGATTAGCATCTCATGTTCCTTCAAGCTCTGTAGTCAGCAGCCTCATCCTCAGTAGCATCTGAGGTGTAACAAGATGCAAACATTGTACAGTTTTGTTCACTTTTCCACTTTAATCACTATGGTCATCTTGGACCTGCACATCCAGTTGCATGTTTTTTTTTTTTAAATGAACACTGCCACTTTGGAATACCTGTTCCCATACACACCTTTCTTCTGTGAATGGAACTGAGGTGGCTAAATGACATGTTTCACCTTCAGGGATCCCAAGTGGTAGATTAATCATGGTGGATCTAATCTAAACCAAGATGGTAGGTGCTTGCTCACAGTGACAGGATTCGAGTGTAGTCTTAATGGCTGTTCCTTAAAGCCTCATAGGCCACAGAGCCCAGCTTTCAAAAACACTTCCTTTGTTGTTGACGGCAGCGTTTGGAAACAAAAACTGACCCAAATGATAACACTTGTTTAATCCAGTAATACCGAAGGACTATCACACAATGGCTGTATGATTATTTCAACATAGACACTATGGTTGTTAGCTGTTGATAGCTACCAGTGATACAAAAGAACTTTGGTAAAGTCTATTGGTCATTCTGATTTTCAGCACCATAAGCACAAAACGTCTTCCCATGCCAGTGTGTATAGCCATGGACATTCCTAAGAAGCTCAATAGCTACAATAGATTATAGATTTAATTGATATATATTTTTTATTCCAGTCATCCAGAATTACCAATGACTTACACATCTTATGTTGAAGTAGTTACTTTGAAGGGAACAGTAGTGATAAGCATAAATCTGCTTTAATTTAAAAATGTTTAAAAGTTATATTAGCAAAATAAATAATAAAAAACCAAGAAATATTACTTATAAAAAAGACCTCAAATTTATGTGCTTGAATCAAATTGTCATGAACAAGGTCCACAGAGACAGGATACAATTGCAGAAATCCCTTTACTTGAGGTAGGATTTCCACAAAGAACAATTTGAGGTCAACCATGGGGCAAATAGGCTGCTACAGGAGAGACAGACTCAGAAACATACAGGCCAGGTCTGGTATGTGGTAGAAGGCAGTAAAGAATGAGACCCAGTGATGTAGGGAAACTCCAAATGCAGTGGACTGTCTGTGATAATGCTTAACTTAAAAAAACACTTGCTTAATTTATGAGCCAGGGGGCTCATTTTTGTAGAAAAAAAATGCTTGTACTTTTTTTTTTGTGGGAGAGGCAATATTCGTACAAAAACTTGACTTTAGAGAAAAAAAAGTCGCAAGTGGGCATGCTCAAGAGATTGTCCCGTTCCCACCCAATGATATGCATGCTATGTGTATATCATATCAGGGGTGCGAGACAAATTTTTATAGTTGGGGGGGGGGACCATGCAGTGAGCAAAAGGTCTCAGCTCTTAAGGTTCTCCAGTCATGCTTGATGAGACATTTGGCGTGATTGAATATACTAGGCGTTTTGATTGACAGTGGCAGACATGCGTCCAATGTTACAGTGTGTCTGATATGGAATTGCGAATCACCCAAAAATGGCTTTCTCTATAGTTTGTTGCAAGTTTAAATTTACTGAGTCCTAGTATACTGTAATGTTACATATTATGCGATGACACATTCATAGATTTATACAGTATTCTAACATACATAATTTAATGTTAGGTTAAACTTGGATGAAGGCCTTTTTTTTGTTGCAGAAATATGGGAAAATTTTGACAATTGCATCCAACATAGATTTAGTACAGATTATATAGAATTTATGTCTACTTACCTTGTTATTTGAAAGAGCACTGTGACAGATCTTTGCTTTTTCCAGGTTGCTTTTTTCTGTATTCCATACCGCTTTGGTCCGTGTGACCAAAACTGCATCCGGTACAATTTAAGTCAGCTCAGTTCTCAACTTGTTCAGGATCTTAAACCCGGAGTGGAGGAATACAAACAGAATGTGCATGTTTTTGAATAAAATGTTTTAGAAAGTGACATCGGTGTTTGAGTTATTTATCCTTCGTTAAATCAATAGGTCATCATGGAAGTCAGAAATTTTAAAGCCATATGTAGGATAATAGGAGTGTGTGCATTTTTTCCATGCTTACCTACAAACGAGATAAAGGGAGACAGTGGGAGCACGTGTGTGTGAGGGGACTCCTACCCGCATCAAACACATGTTACGAGTATTTTGTGATGGTCAAGAGTTTCATAAGTTCAAACATCATGGTATTTAATTATCAAAGTCTCTTTATTTTTTCCCCCTCAAAAAAAAGGGGGGGGGTGTCGCGTCTCCATAAACATCTTCCATAAAGCATGTTACTTAACACACATTTTGATGTTCTTAGTGCGGTATTAATTCGGGACGGTATATACTTAATATTAATGTGGTGAAACTTTGGTGGGTACAGTCTAGGTAAGAGTAGTTTTACATTTCATTTTTTAAGTTTCTATTAAATTATCAGTTACAGTTTGGCTCAAAAATCTGGACACAACTACTGAAAATTATTTGTTTTTCAACAAGATACTGACCCTAAGTACACCTCGAGGTTATGTAAGTATTGTGCTATCTTGTGAACACAGAAAGAGATGGAGTGCTGTGATGTACAGATGAGCTGGTCCCTACAACCCCCTGACCTAAACCATACAGAGCTGCTTTGAGGTGTTTTGGATCAAAGCGTAAGCGCAAAGTAGCTAACTTGTTCCCAGAACTTGTGGAAACCTCTTCAGGATTGTTGGAGAAGCCTTCCAGGTGGCTACATCTGGAAGCTACTTGAAAGAATGCCAAGAGTCTGTACTTCTTTTATCAAAGCCAAGGGGGGCTGTTTTGAAGAATCTAAAATTTGAGAAAAATGTTTGTAATGGTGTTTGTAATATTCGATATGTATTATTTTATTGCCTTGAGGCCTTTTACTATAAGATGAATTACATACTGTAGCTAGAATAGAAGCAAAAGCAGGTGTGTCCAGACTATTGACTGGCACTGTATGTATTCGGGCAGATCCACCTACAGACATTCTAATAATGAATCTGTTCTAATTGTTAACACTTTACATGTGAGCATCCTCATCCAGAAAGAGGTGATTCATTGTGAAGAAAGGAAACATTGTTATGGTTGGCCGGCTTCCTTGGGACAGCTGATTCTGTGTATATCATAGCCTACATAGTGATATTACATAAAATCCCATGCCCCAAAAGACATACTTCTGCATTTGAAGATTTCAGGCTACATTTCTGTTGACAGGCCACTTAATAATTCCATGGGACAAGCACAAATAGATCTTTGTGCATGTGAAAGATGTTAACCAAATCACTATAAAAGGATTACAAGGTCATGGATGTTCATTTTCATTATTCAATAATGTGTCTATGAAATTTGCCTTAAAAAAATGAAAGACCTTTTATTTCTGTTTCTAGGTGAGACGTTGGTGCATCCTTTATATACACCTGTTGGTGTGACATATTTTCCTGAACTGCAGTCATCTTTGGCTTCATTTTTTTGTCACTAACACAAATCTGGGGTATCAGTTTTGTCTATCTGAAAAATATCAGCTTGAATTGGTCTCATACTTTATACCATGCCTTTTGATGTTTTTATTTTGCTTGTTTCGCTTGTTAATTCTATAGGTTGTCATTGTCTAAAAATTGAGTCTTAATTTATATAGTTTCGAGCTAATCATTCCTTTTTCCATACCTACTGTGTGGGGTGCATGGAGCTTCTACCAGCATTTTTCATCCGGTGTGCCAAGTGCACTTGTCACATAATCAAATGCAGCCAAGAATTAGACCGCCCTACAACTGACACCCGTTTATGTACATATGCTTGACAATTTGCAAACTGCCTTGTAGTAAAAAGATTGTGGATACATTTTTGAAAAGGAACATTTTGGAAAATATACTTGATCCTGAACCAACAGGTAATATTATACAGTACATGATATTGCTAAGAAACAGTTAGTAGTATTAATAAATGGTGTGCCTTGGAATAATTACCTGCTGTGGCAGAAAAAAGGTTGGGAAACACTGGATTATTTATTCTTTATAACATTTCTAATAAATGTATTCCAGGTGATATTTTTTGTTGCAATACTTTTAGAGACAAGACATTTGAGACAGACAGTATGATTACAAAAAGAAGTAAAAATGTCACATTAAAAATTTTTATATATGAAAATTTTCATTATATCATAATGCAAATTCTCATTTGTTTCATTCACTCGCATTTCAGAATTGATAAGATATAATCCCCACTTTAATTTTGTAGCATGGGATTTTAAATAGACATTAAGCAGAGTGTCTTTCTTGTATCATAGTTGACATCTAAAACTTGTTATTGCCCCGGGTCACTCTACACTTTTTGAACATTGACTCCAAGAATGTGCTTTTTTATTACTAGTTTCTTTTTCTTCTTAACTACAATTTTGAAATTTGCTTTTTGACTAAAACAATCCTCATCACACTCTGAAAAGATGCAATTTGGGCAAACTGGTTACCTGCAGCAGCCTTATTGAGCGATTGCAGTAGGATTGTGTGCATGTGTGATTGCACAATGTACCCAATTATAAAACTGTTCCATAAACTCATTAGTTTTATGATAATGTTGCAAATTTTCTAAAAAAAAATTTAAATATCTGTTTTGTAACAGTTCATCATAACAGAAATTAAATTCTTATTTTGTTGAAATTCTCTTTAGAAAATTAATCTCTTAAGAGATTTTAAGTTTAATGACTAAGCTTTCAGATCGTGGATTTTAGGGTTGTGTTATGTGACATATATGTAATTTTGTAGTGTGTGAAGAGGTCTGTTTGTGGACAAATTTTGAGAAAATGTATCCTTTTTGAGCACATCTTCATAAATCAGATGTAAATTGTTAATTGTAAATACTGTATATAAGACTGATGGTGGCATATTCACACATGCACAAGTGTTCAGTGCGAGGCCTTTATTCCTGACTGCACTGTCCCCTGTGTGATTCACATTATCCCAGCTGTCCCCAGCGTGTTAGTGGAATGTCCCAGCCATCTCCCTCACTAATGACTGCTCAAGCTGCCATGGTTTCATCTGCTCTGCCACCAACCCTGGGAACTGAGAAGGCTTTTTCTTGTTTCGCCCAGTTCCCATACTAGTGGCTGTGTTGACTCTCCCCGCTCTTTAGAGCAGTGTCTGAGCTTCAAGGCCATTAGTGAGGGCTGTACTTTTAAGGTCCCGCTAGTGGTGCCCAACAGAATGCCGGATGGATTCTGATCCTGAAAGTCACACATGTTCAAGTGATGTCACTGACGTGAGACACAGACACTTTCTATCCTAATCTGCTGGTACCAGAAACTAGTTCATTTGTTTATTGGTCCAGATAATTTAACTGAAGAAGAAATTTAGAGGGATTTCCTTTGGGTAGAACAGGTTCTCTCTTGCCTTTTTGGCTTTGTCCTGCTGTCTACTCTTCCCCATTGCAATAAGAGCTCGGGGTCCCTCAGGGTTCCAGCACCAGCGAGGATCACACTAGGACGAGGCGGCACTCTCTGTGATTTTGGTGCCAAGCGGGAACAGAGGGTTGTGTCTCAGAAGTGTGAGGTCTCGTTTCAGCAGTCCGCTCATTAAAGAAAGGTCAGGATGAATTAGAGCAAAGAGACCCCCCCTGCTTCACCCACCCACCAGACTTCTCCGCACCCCTTCCCCTCTTGGCTCACTCATCTTACAACCTCCGTGTTTCCCGTAGCCTCATTATCGCCATGAAGTTAAGGGTCAAGCGTGATGGCCCCCATTCACAGACCATTTATGAGGCATTTCATGAAGTTAAAATGTCAATTTAGTCTGGCTTTTTACCCACATTCTTCGAAGACATTGTGATATTTTTGTGATTAACTTTTTGACTCGGAGGGCATTAACATGTAGTGTAGTGTGCTAAGATGGAGCTGCATTCTATTTTGATGTTTTGGACTTGCAATTATGTTAGATATGTGGAATATATTACATTTTGTTCATTCTTCTCTGAAAATCTCTGGGGTAAATTTATCTGTTAAGGATGGGGGGGCGGGGGTTAAGTATTAATGGGGCTACTGGTTACGTTGGTTGTTTTTTTTTGTATTAAAAATCCATGTGTATGACAAAGAAAAAAATTTATGTTAAATGATACTGTCAATATGTATAAAAACCAATGGCCAGGTTATGTGTTCTATGTACTGTAGGTATACAGTGATGTGTAGCTGTTCTCCTTGCCCTCATCTCTAGGACACAGAGATCCTGAACACAGCCATTTTAACGGGCAGACGGGTGGCAGTGCCGGTGAAGGTGGTCACAGTGGAGGAGGACGGCACTGTGCGTGAGCTGGACGAGCCCGTCGGCTGCAGCTCCACCAATGAGGACGTAATTAAGGTGCGTGAGCAGAGCCCTGTTGGACATACACAGCATGTCAGTCACCCACGTGGACAGTTAATATGTCTTCTGTGGCCTCATAAAGCTCACTGGAACACCGTAGTTACACTACAATGAGGTTCAAACAATTTAAACTACTGAGAAGACCTGGTAAATATATGCAATTATGTGGCTACCTCAAAAAGATTTGCCAACTGCTTCAAGTAATCATAATCACAAATAATCAATAGAGATACTCTTTTACCATTTGATTTTTTTAGACTGCTGTGAAAAATGCTGTAATACAAAGATTTCACGGTTTCAGTGTTACACTACAGCAAGTAGTTTTCAGAAACAAAAAGGAATTCAGCTTTACTGTACTTAATAAACGTTCCCATGTTACATGTGACTGAAGCAGTTTTTTATGTTAGGGTTCCAAGTACATTTTTGTCATGTGTACATGATAAAATGTAATTCTTACTTGCATGTTTCACAGCTGACCATGGCTTGAAATAAGTACAAGACTATAAATACGAGACAAATTTGTGTTAGCTGGTCTTCAGCACCCTCTGCCATGCCTTGTGGCCCTTTGTCAAGCTGCTACTAATCATGAGAAATAATGACATCATCTTACTGATACCCAGAACAAACAAAAAAGCTTTTTAAGAAAATGTTAAATGCCACACTGAGGCACGTTCACATGTGAGGGTTTAAACACCAGTATGGTGTATATTGGCAAAGAATGGAGCAGTCCGTCTAGCTCACAATCTACTGCACAAAGTTGCTGTAATAGGCTGCTCGTTTGATTTGTTGCATGCAATACAGGCTAAATGAAAGAGATTGAAAGCAAGTGGCATACAGGAATAAGTAAAAGTAGATTCAATTTACTCCAGACATGTCTTTGATTAGAGTCCCGCAGTACTTGTTAAACTGCATATTAACAACAGACACAATAGATCTATCAAAATATTTGAAACTGAGGATGCTTGTTGCAAATAGTTTCAGTGTACAGTATATCACGGTTGTTAGCGGAAATTGCAACCCAGCATTTCCATAATGTGATTTATATTATGCAACAGTTGTTTTGTCATTGAGGTTTATGTTTCTAATAAAACGAGAATAATAACCTGAGGTAACTCTATATTTCTGTTACCATGTAATAGTAACTTGCATCTGTCTAAATCCTCACACACTTTGGGCCTATAGTACAAAACAAAAAAGTATTCCACCGAAGGGGACTGTCTATCACACAGGCTTTTGTGTCAAATAAAGATACTCCTTGCAGAGTCATTATGTGGCAGCAATTTTCTTGAATGAGGAGGGGCTCGTTAGAAACACTAGCTAGAAGAGTATAATGCATCTAATTGTAAGAGGGACACAGTGTACTTTAAGTCAGAAAATGATGTCATTGGTGTTCTTGCATGTGTCTTTTTCACTTTGGGATTTCTGTACAAGATGTCAGTGAGCACATGTAACAAACAGTAAGGACCTTTTCTATGTGCTTGGCTCTGGGCAACGCTACATCTTAATCCTCAGTCTGGGAGGAAACTGCACAAGCGGCGTCCTCAAAGCCAGCCTGACACAGATGCCATTGTTCCTGCTACAGGTTTCGTGACTGGCAGTCAGTGGATCTGTGGTACAGGCAACAGACGGCATTGGGGTTAGGAACCTGAACCTAAACCCTTCTTCTTTACGCAAAGCAATAGACCTGATGTGCTTTCTGACCTCTCCACCAGTGTCTGTGGGATACTGTTTATGTACTTTGAGATACTTTGAAGAAGATATCAGTTAAATAGCTAGGTAATAACATTAGGAAGGTAGCTGTGTTGCTGTATTCTAGTGTTGCCATTTTAGTATTTACACAGGCAGGCAGATTTAAAGGGCAGGTATGTCGGTGGTTATGTGTGTCACATCCTCTGTAGCCATATTTGTCTTAGTGACCTCATCACTAGGAGAGTACTTACATCTATTAGTCAAAGGCAAACAAACGTGTCAGTTAAAGGGAGCCTGCTGCTTGCTATTCAGATCCTCTTTTCACAGCTCGCCATTAACTCTTCTTTGGAGTGGGAAGAGGCATCATCTGCGATAACTTCTTGGGTAATGGCCACGCTTATTAAACTTGATAAATATGGGGAAAATATGGAAGAGGATAACCAGCCAATCTCTTGCCAGCATCCTCTGATATGAGAGGCTTATTTGATACTAACTGCACAACCTGTTGTGGGTGTGGCCAGAGAAAAGTGTAATGGCAGGATCTTGCTTATGCTGTAAGACTCACAGAGAGCACTGTCAGAAAGGCCCAAATGTAATCAAACTCTGCAGGATCACCCGCCCTCTGGAATTATACCTCTGAAAGAAAGTGAATAAACTGTATGTGGATTTAGGTGAAGGATGGACCCTAATGGGATATGATGCCTGTGCCCGCTTGTCTTCAGTGTCATTTGGTTCAGTCCTTTTGCTTTTGCCTCACTTTGTTTTTTAAGCATGTCTGAGATCCGTCTGTTAGTAGCCTGCCTGACCACACCAGAGTGTGCTGCCCGATGCCTCTTGGCTAATTCAGTCTACGGTAGTGTTTGTAGCGAGTGTGCCTTTTTTCATACACAGAAGGAGAGGATTTTTACCTTTAACCCTAAGGACTCCTGGAGCCTTTTCTCTGCCTTAATTTCACAGAATCATTACAATGTAGTGCAAACAGCTCAGACTCTTCCTTACAATTCCAGAAAATAATATGTACTTATCTTATTTTATAATGTTATAAAGAGGCATTTACCACATTATGTCATTTTATCACAGATGGGTATTGCCATAAATACCTCCCCCCTTAGACGGCACTCAGCAGCATAGGTCAGACATGCTAGCCACTATTACTACTATTACTCTTATTACAGGCACTCAGTATTAAAGTATTAACTAGCTTAAGTAAAACTTTAGACTATAAACATTAGTCTGTGTGTGGAATTTTCTTCTTCTTCTCCATGGATAAAAGGCCAGTACTGCCTTTCTTTTACATAGACAGTGCAGAGCTCTCTCTCTCTCTTTCTCTCTCTCTCTCTCTCCATTCGATCATCTGTCCCTGTGTGTTTCCCCATTCAGGGGCCCTCTTGGCATATCCACACCGGCGCGCTGTGCCCATGGAGGCTTCCTGTATGACAGCTCCCATTGGGCGTGTGCTGTAGCAATGCTGTCCATTTGGCTTAGCAGGATGTCAGAGTGGAACAGTGGAACTAGACAAGGGATCTCGTGTCCTATTTGTTAAAATGGTCTTGAATACTTGAAACTTGCCCTTAATGTATGACTCTGTGTATGTGGCCTACAGTGGACTAGCATTCAAGCTAGGGTGTACCCCAGCCTTGTGCCCTTGTGCACAAGCCCCCCCCCCCACACATACTCAGCAGGATAATTTGTTAGAAGACTGATGGATGGATGGATGGATGAATAAACTGACATATTTTTCTCCTGCCTTAAAGATTTGGGCCAACTTCACTTCAGGCAACAATGGCTACAAGACACTGAATGTTATGAAATGTGGTCCTGTAGCTCTCAGTCTTCTATGTCAAGAGGAGCAGCTAGACACACATCATTCTCTGGCTCCATTATATCCTCCAAAGCAGGAGTTGGTCTGTCCTTGACACACACACGACAAGTTCGGAGCACTTTTAGCCTTTGAGTGGCTTGCTATCCCAACGGCCCTCACTCTTGTAAATGTTACAAGCTGTAATCAATAACTAATTACCCATGCATGTGCTCCTAGGAGTAGAAAACGGCGTAATATCCGTGCTTACTTAATGTTGCATAGCTGTCCTCCCACCCCTGTAACAGAATGCGTGCTAGTTTCAGGCCCTCAGGTGGATCTACGCAAAGCCAACAGTCAGTGACTTCCACCTTGTGGTGACCTTTGGGGGGTCCGAAAGGACCCCATTCCATGGGCCTTCGAATTAGCTGCCTGCGTTCGTTAGCATGCTGAGGCGGTGGCTTACCGCTGAGATGGGCTGCTGAATGGCCAATGAGGCTGAATGTCCCATTCCTGTGTTGGGTGAAGAAAGACTCTCCAGGGCAGATGTGTTTTGCAACAGGCCCTGTCACGTAGGGCATGTAATGCGGCCTCATATGGATGTATAACCATGAGCTGGGGCTAATATGTTCAGGAAAAGGATCATTTTCAATATAGTAGTTGATCTGATTTATAATTTCTTCCATCATTTCTTTGTTGCATTTCAAAAACACATTGCATGAGGCATTTTTGCAGTTGAATGTTACTCTTTTGGCTCTCCATAACTGATTTGGGGTCTTGACCTTACTCATCTGTACAATGACAGGCTACTTAAACTCTGGCACAAAATAATGAAAATTGTGGAAAAAAAACACACACAAGCTCAAATTATGCTAACTGCAACCATCTATTGTCTATGACACTGCAGATTATCATTGACTAATATCAGTGATCTCAGTGCTCTAGTGATATTTGGAAATATCATTACACGTTTATAAAATTATAACCTGGGGTTTTTCTGTGTCAGATTTAACCTCCACACCTCTTAAGTGCTTTCTGATTGGCTCCATTGGTGAGAGGGGAAGAACAGCAGGTCAAAAGGCACAAAAAATATGAACAGTCAAGAAGGAAAAGAAATGACGTGTAAGTGGCTGCTGGTGGCTGCTCGCGTGGCTTCTTCTCGACTGAAGCCAGTTTTTGATGTCTGAAGAACAAGCAAAAAGGCCCCGTACAGAGCTCACTGGCACTCTTTGTTTACCCTACGCTACGCGAGTGATAAATTATGCCTGTTTACAAGCCCAACAGTGCCTCCCACCCTCACACTCTCAGGCAAGTCATCTGTGGGTTGTATCTCTAATGGAAAGCCTCCTGGAGCTTGCCATGTGGCTTTTTAGGGCGCTGTCTGTTGTCCGCTGTAATTACCATTCTTTAGGATGATTATCTTTTGGAGCCAGTTGTCTGTTTATAGTGAGGGTATTGCCATGATATAATTGGCTAAAGTAATTGTACAGTTTGTTTGTTTGGGGCACATATGCTGTTTGCCTTCCTTGTCAGCAATGCAATATGTCTTTAGTTTTAGAGGGTAGGCCTGTCTGTTATCCACAAGTCCTTTGTGGGCTTTTGTTCATGCCGGATGTGGCCATTGGTGTTTTTACCTTTCTTTTGTTCCTGATTCGTGGACCATGATCTTTTTTTTTTTTCCTGGGAATCATCCTCATGCTAAAAATACAAATGCATTTAGGACACCCTAATACAGACGACACATTCAGGACACCCATGACATATATGCTTATGCAAATACAGTACTTATGCAAATTCCTGTATATCATATCAGCAAAAGTCCAGCTTTTCTAAAAAAGAAAAAAAAGATAACCTGTTGAATTCACACAGACAGGTTTCCCGAGCCGTTAGAAACAGGGTTATTGGGGACATTTCCAATGACAGTAAATTTGCATGACTAAAGCCTGGTAAGTTCAGTGTCCCAGCTGTGTCGTTCAGACTGGTCTATATGGGAAAGAAAGCCATTCCTCCTGTCCCTACGATGGCTTGTGTTATTCTGCATCGCTGCTGATCACCGTATTGCTTCAATGACCTGGCTGCTCTGATGTTAGCATCCAGTATGCTGTTTATCGCTGTTTGGGCAGAGGTGCCAGATGTAATGGAGCTGCTCTGCCTCTTTGCTCCCTACCTCAGAGGCCCCCCCGCCAAACGGCGTTGGAGAGCTGCTCGGGTCTGGCAGCGAGATGCAAGGTGACAGCTGATGTAATTAGCGCCCTGATTCTCAGAAGAAACATTATTAAAGTAACTGAATAAGAATAATCAGGGGGAATTGAAGGGAGCCGGAAGGAGCCTGTCTAATGGAATCGGCCGCTGATAGAGATATGAATCAGCAGAGGCCACGGGGATAATGTGTCCCATAAAAGCTGGGCAGGTGGGATTCTCAAACTGAAATAAGGCTCTCCGTCACTGAAATCTCCTGTCAATGGAGCAGCTTCACTGTATCACCTCTTTTCTTGGCCAGCTGCTTGACTTTAGACAGCACTTTATACTTCACGGCATCTTACGCCGCCCTGGATCGCTGAGGCTTCTTATCGCTGTAATACTGGCTACATGTCTTATCTCCACATAAACATGCTGCAAGTTAAGGTAGGAACACTGATCTGCGTTTTGCCGTTGTGTTCGAATAAGCAGTACCATTGTGACTCTTATTATCACATCTGTGGCCCTCGGCTTTGACTGCATTCCAACGTGATTTTCCCAGTAGCAGTGAGAAGCCGAACCGAAGAGACTTCAGAAAGGCCCTAGTTTGTCTCCTGTGGAGGAAGTAACGATTAAAAATCTGCAAAAACTGTAAAACACCTCTATCATTTCATGATAAATAAATAATTATGTGAAATGCAGGATGACATTACCCTGTACTCTCCTACCTGATCAGGAGAAGGAGACATTCATTAGCTTGATTGGTGGTGTTTTGACCAAATTGGTCACTGACCAAAAAAAACTGATAGGTGCTCACAGGCATAGGGGAATGCCGGAAATAAAATCACTCCCTAAGCGATTATCATGCGCGATAAGACCCTGTTCCTCGCCAATTTCAAAAATAAAACAGCTCCTCCTGTTCTCCTTTCAGACAGCTGACGTGTTCTCTTCAGCGCAGTGTTTTTTTCCTTCGCTCTTGTGGTCCTTCCATCCGCTGTTCTCCATTTCTCTACCCAGGCGGAAGGAGGCTGCCAATTTTTCCAAGTAATTCGATGCCCCGGACTGTGAAATGATTGGTCTTTTTCAGTGCTTGCCGGTGTTTTGCATTGTCAGCTGAATAATCAGTGATTTATCACAGTAGAGGAGAAAGGGCTTATGCCACAGCCTGCTCTGTATCGTGGGAGAAAAGAAATCAATTCGCTGTCTGAACTGTCAATTCTTCAGCGTAGCAGAGCAAGTTCTTTGCTCTTCAAAGGTTGCGGAGGCACTGGAAGAAAATGTGTATCCCAGTTAAAATTAATTGCTTATGTTCCTTGTACACATTGTTCTCCATGGGAAATAAAATAAAAAATTAAATTCTGTATCCTCGAGATGTCTGGGAAATAGTAACATATAGTGGTCAATGCCAGTGCTAATTCGGTGTTATAAGCACTCAGTACTACTTAGTGGCTTACTTAGTAGTGCCTGTGTGGCATCAAGCTTGCTGTTAGCGCTCTTTAAGCTTGGAGCTGCTGGTAGCTGTCAAGAATTGAACTAGCTGCTTGTTAGCTGTCAAGTTTTATCTAGAGCCGACTGCAACTCCGGTGAATGAAGAGCAAAGAAGGAAAAATAAGAAGGTCACCTGTCTCTCCAGATAAACAATAAGAAATGTATTCTTGCCGGTCTTGCACAGACTTTCCTTGTGGACGATCACTAAGCAGAGTTTGAGTTTATTACATTCCCATAAGCCACAATAATTGGCCTCACTACTACCTTCAATCTATGTTTTTCTTCTTTGTTGTTTGGTGGAAGGTGCCTTCTTGGCTTCCTCCTTTCGCCTTAATTCTGTAATCCACGTTTTTCCTCCTCTCCTAGAATAGATAGAGAGATTAGATCAATTTTTCAATGTCTTCAGAATCGTTGCTCAGCTGTTTGGTGTTTTCACAGGAGAATATTTTCCTCCTGCCCTTGCAGTGGACTTAAAGTAAGCCCTGTGACACCTAAAAACAGCAGGTGAGGTGGCATAAGTATTGAACTCATCATATAAATGACTAGCACACATTCTACCCTGTTAATTGCGCATCTAAATGAGACATATTTTTTTCTTTTTTTGTTACCGATCGTGAGACATGCATGGTGCCTCAGTGGGTAGCACTGTTGGAGCTTTGAATCCTGTGTGGCTTTCCCTTGTCATATGGAATTCCTCCCATGTTACAAATTGCCTGTTTTGTGTGTGTATGTGTTTTGCAATAGATCTTGTTATTTGGATATTCATGTTGAAGTTACTCAATATTTATTAGATTTACATATCTAATACATTTGTAATGTTCACGATGTAGTCCAGCTGTAATGTAATAATTGCATTTCCTGAGCTAGATTTCTCCTTTGCCAGTAGTGAGCTTAACCATCAGAGAGCAGTATTTGATTACTTACTTTAATAATAATTACTGTAAAATCACATAGTTACAATGACACACCGATGCTTTGTTGACACACAATGTTCTTTCAATTTTGTGGATTTAGTCTGAAAGTGGTTTGGCACCAAACGGATGTGGATATGGACTGGCTCAGCACCTTGTCAAAGGCTGAGTTATTAGTGTAAAAGGCAGAGTTATTAGTGTAAATGGCAGAGTTATTCAGTGTTCAGCTCTCAGCACTCTGTAAAAGCAGATGCATTTGAATGCACAGCCTAAGGAGGGAGGCCTTTGGTATTGCTGTCTCCTGCCGAAACAGCACCTGCTCCTCCCATGGCTGAGAGGCCGGCCCTCTGGTGGGGTGTTTTGCAGTCTGATTAATGTTCCGATTGCCTCCCCCCATCCCCCCCCCTCAAAAAAAGAGCAAAAGCCATGGATAAACTGGGAGCAGTTGTGCATTGAATGGGGAGGAAGAGGCATCTTGAGGGAGTGAGTGGCGAGGACAGTGCGCCAGCAGGAGGGAAGGAAGGAAGCGAGCATGGGTTCCTCTTTGTCTTCAAAAGCCCACCAGCGAAGCTGGCCTACATCATATCACCAGCCAGGCCTCGCTGCTGTGAATGCAGTGTAATTAAATGCTCGACGGGAGCCTGGATGTTTTTTTTGCCCCACGTTCAGAAGTCATAATGTGGCCCAAATACAATCGGGCGATCTTTTTTCCCAAATTGCTGATAATTGCTCTTCAGAACCATTCATGGGGATTTCCATCCGTCCGCTTGCCTCACTCCCTTTGTTCTACAGTATTTCTGTGTCCATTCCATCAAACTCCCAGTGCCATCGCAGCTGAGCAAGAGCCAGAGCGAGCGCCGGACAAAGATCCCACGCTAACGTGGGTTTGCAAACAGAACCTCATTGTGGGGCTGTTGGGGCCAACGGGGCAAAATGTTCTGTGGTCCCATCAGTGCTAAAAAGCCAACTTAATAAAAGTCAATCTTGCTATATCCAATGAAAAATATGAGTTATGTTGACCAGACAGATCAATCAAGTGATCTATAACAGTTCTCGCAGATTTTTTTCCCCCGAACAGATTATTCACAGAAAAGGTTTTCAAAGTGTTTATTTATTAGGATTTTTGCAGAACACTATGGAGCATTATGGAATCCACTGTCACTAATATATATATTATATATCTTAATAAAATTCTCCTCTATCTCTTGGTTCACATTGCACATTGACACATTGCACATTGACACAGGTTGTTCTTTTATTTAAAAACTATTTCACCTTCAAATTATGTGCTATTTTGTTTTTGAATGGTCATCTTGGACTGACTCATTTGCATGTACGTTACCTAATGAACTACATTTACCTTATATACTTATATACCAATTAGCTATCTTCTTCCTGGAGGAAACTTCAGTTTTTACAGTAATATAGAAGAAAATGTATTGTTTTATCTAAGGCAGAAATATGGCAGTTTGTGTCATTCTGTTAGCTATAATTATGCATGAAAAGAATCAAACTGAAGACGGATTTTTGATTGTTTTTTGAGTCCTTTGATTAGACTTGCTGTGGTGCAGCTACTGCCACATGGTCTGTATTTCATTGCTTGTTTCTCCCAGGAGTGATTTCTGTGTGGCATCACGCATGGCTGCCTGGCGTCTGTCCTCTTTCTGCTCTGCTTTGTTCCCAGCATGCCTCAGTTGGTGGCATACAGCACACGGGCGGAGTTACCTTCAGAGTAATCGCGGCTGACATGGACCGGCACTCCGGTTCCCAGCAAGGGCGTCAGAGCACGTCGCTCTGCCGGTGCTGTTTAATATGAGAGATGACACGTCCTCAGCGGAACCAATAGGACATTTAATTACTATCAAATAAAACACTCTCCCTTACCTTCCCTCTGTGTCCCTCCTCTGTTAACCCTGGACATGGAGGCTAAGTGTCAGGCAGCTTGCTATGTACCAAGGGCCATTGGGCTGATCTACCCTCTGTTTTCTTCGAAGGTGGCACACTCTGGGATGTGGATGCACACTTATAATGATCCATACACATGTTTCAAAATATAACTTCAGCAATTTGTGTTTTTTATCTGAGTTAGGGATGTTCAATTGCTGTCCATGCTGACAGTACGGAAGATATATCTCTATATATTGCTGCTTGTTTTGGAGCCTCTGTCATTAATGCTTAGAAAAGCTGTATTTATATGTCTTGAGTAAAGCAAGGTGTGTGTTATCTATCATACTGCATGCTGCTATGGCATTACTCTCCTCTGTCTGCGTCACCACTTAAAGCAAGGCATGCAATATTTGGCCATCTTATTTTCCTTTTGCAAAATTTGAATGCAGTACGCTGTTACAGTAAGTCATTTAAAATGTCATAGCAAGCAGTCTGTGTTCTCCAGGTGTGAATAAGCAGACTAGGTAACAAAGCAGAAACGGCAGTGCAAAGCATTTCAGTTCCGTAGCCCATGAGGCCCAGCTTATAATTAAATACAGATTACTGTAGTGCACATTACATGGAAACGGGGCCAGTTTAATCCGTCCACTATGTAAAAATATTTTATTGGACTGTTTGAGAGGATATTGAATTCATTAACAGCCACCTTCAACAGCAGAAGCAAATCCTGACTCATTACAATATATTATTTCTGAAATTGATTTCTCATGAGAAAATGGTGAGTGAAATCCCTTTGTATCACAGTAACCTTCCTCCCCTCTAGGAAGATCTTAGCAGACCTGCAACTATGTGACCCTAGTACTGTGAAGATACATGTCAGAGAGGGGACCCTTTGGCCATTTTAAATAGGACTCTTAGCAAAGTCAGTGATTGTCTATTAAACTTACTGGAGCTATTTCTTTGTATCCTGATTTCTCTGGCTCCTGGCTCAACGTTACCCGGAACCAGATTAATAGACAAATGGCTGAATTGATGGACAGATGGATTTTTCTGTTGCTGTCCATCCATCTGTCCATCTTCTAGCTAATGATCCAGTACAGGGTCACAGGTATGATCATGTCTATAAAATAACTGATTTCATTCACAACTAAATGGATTTTTTTCTTTCCTTTTTGTAGTTATTCTCAAAGTTTAGAGTATACATGATATGAGAATCTTGATTTGGTTAAAAGTCAATTTATTGGAGTAAATAATTTTACAGTGTTTTTTATATTTTTAATCTTCTTTCAGAATTTACAGGTGAAGTGGTTACTATTCATGGCATTAGTCATATTTCTATTAGCTTTTATATTTCCCTGGACATTATTTATAGATGCACCCCTGCTGAAGGACACAAAAAAACAGGCACAACACCAATTAAGGCTGTAGCACAACGGATGCTTTGTATTAATCTCCTGCTGGGAAGGAAGCCTCAGGCTTGAAAGCATCGTTTAAAATTAACCAGGTGTATTAGGCAACCACAACAGAGCAGGGTGTCATCCACCTCTCAGTATGGTTATTCATTTCCTGCTTCAACACAAAACGCTAAGAATTAAAGGAATAAAACGGGAGGCTCCCTCAAGCCCTAAGAGATGGTCTAACTGCTTAAGTGCAGTTTGTCACAGTTAGCAATGAACCAGGGTGCTGTTAAGTCCGTGGGAGAATGGCCAGGCTCTCTGTCCGTGTTCTATGTCACCGCATGGGCACTCTGGCACCTCTCGCAAACGCTGCCTTATAATTAAGCAGCTCTCACATCATATTTATGAAGTGTGTCACCAGGCCAGTGTAGAGTGCGGACGCCATAAGGCACCTGTGTCGTTAAATATTAGTTGTTACCTAGGGCAGTGCTTCCTAAAGTGGGGATTGCGATATGACTTCCAACTTATGTGAATTTTTTTTTCTCAATATCTTAATAGGACCTTCTGTAAACAAGTATTTTCTTAACAAAAAAAAATGCTTTGCATTTTTTGTTCAAGATACCATGCATTCGGCTAATTGACAAAGAATACGTAGGCTAATGAATGCCTTATGCTTTCTAGAAGATCTTAACATATGTATCTATGTGTCTGTGTGTGTGTATGTGTGTGTGTGTATATATATATGTCTGTGTGAACTTCAAATTCCACAAGCCACAAAATGTTTTGATTTTCATTGAAATGTATGTACTAGTTAAAATTCAATTAAACCTTTTAAGTTTACTAAATGGTCTTGATCACTGTACTGACTCATTCACATAACAATTGATTGTCCATTTCCTTCTCAGTGTGCACTAGAAGCTTGGGTCTACATACATAAACGAAAAGACTTTCTCGCTGCTGATGTACATTAAACATAAATACAGATCATGACTAATCGTGGAGAATGATCTCTGAGTGGCCATCTCCAAAATTAAACTGGATTAGATTAAACTGAATTAGCCTGGATTTGTGCTCCAAGCACAGAGCCCACCCATCTCATTAGATAAGTCGAACATTACCTAATTGCTAGGCCTATATGAACTTGTTTATTTAATGTTGTGCCGCTTCTACACAGATCCACCTCTCAGCACCTGTTCTTGCAGATACTGCTATGCTAATGCCAGGCCATGTACCAGCACTGGGGTGCTGCTGTTGCGCCTTTCAGCTTTCCACTTAGCAAGGATTGGATAATGGATAAATGAGAAACTGTAATCTGTGTAGGAATGGCTTCCAGGCGGTCCAGACATGATACTGAAGAATAATTCAAGCTTTCATTTTGATGTCACAGCCAATGCATGGCTTATTTTTACCCAAATTTTACATTTTCCTATTCGAAATTTACAGTTTGCATAATTTTGAATCATTACAAAGTTAACACGTGGGACAGGCTTTGATGGGTGTGGAAAACAGAGGCAGTAGAAAAATACATTTCAGTTTGACAAACTGTAATACATTCCCATGTCAATAAGTTCACAGCAGCCAAGCGCCTCAGTGGCTACAGGAACAGGGTTTGATTAATACACTCTTTTGCAAGCCTATTCATTATATTGATTAACCACCACAATACTGCACAATACTGCACAATAAATAACTAATACTTCACCATTCCATTGTGTTGTGTTCTGACCTGGGTCGGTTTTGCATATCACTGAATCAGGTATAATACAAAAAAACAGCTAACATTTGCTTGAAATAGAGTTATTTGGAAGGCATTCATTTGAATGGACAGGAATCTCATCCAGGATGTCCTCTGCCTACCTGGGATAGCCTCTAATCTCACAATAATCATTCATATAATAAGCAGTTATAAGGAATCTGCATGGAAAAAGACACGAAGTGCTAAAAAATGAGTACCTTAAAATGGATTGTTAGTTAATTGCTTCTCTTAAGCAATTCTCATTAGCATGTGAAGCTAGTTTATGTTAAGTTTGACAGTTACTTTGGGGTAAGATTTGGAAGCTGATATTCCCGCAAAATTCCCGGTGTCTGCTGTAATTAAATTTATTGGGAGGATAAGGCTCAGCATTTTTGGATTCCATATAATCAGTTATCAGTTATCTGTATATCCAGGCACTGTCTTCCAGTGAAGGATATCCAACAGACGTAGTCAGCGAAGTGTGAGGCCAGCTAAATTACACTTCTTAGAATTTAAGGACAAATGCTGGCAAAAAATTTGCCAGAAGATTCCTGTTAAAATAGTCTCCAACAACTAGTTCCATATATTTTGATCAAACTATGCGTTTTAAAATTTATTAAATTTTTTCAATTCAGCTTAATTTGCAGAGACATGAAAAAGATGGATTGGGCAATAAATGTTACTTTGTCATTTGTGTGATTTGTTTGCGATGATGGATGCGACCATCATGTAAACAAACAAAGCGCTATTGTGGTGAGATGGGAAGTTTTACAGTATCTTGGGGCTAATGACTGACACACTGCCAGGTACCTCTTTGGATTAACAGCCGTTAATGCTCCTCCCACCCTACAGGTGTCGCCGACGTGTGACGCTGTCCTGGTGAACGGCAAAGAAATAAGTGGCAAGCAGTCAGTACAAGTGAACTTTACCTTCCTGCACCTGAGTGCCCAGCTGAGACTCACGGTGTGGGCTCCCCGCCTGCCGCTGCAGATCGAAGTGTCGGATGCAGAGTTGAGCCAGGTGAAGGGCTGGAGAGTGCCAATCCTGGCCAGCAGACGGTGAGTGGCCCTTCGCCTCGGGCTGCGATCCTGTCCCACCAGGCACCGTGTTCAGTACTCTGAACTAATGAGCGTATAGTTTACAGGGTCAACATTCTCAGCCCCAGTACAGAAGCCCTGGAAGACAATCTGCTTGTATAACACTGTTCTAACACCAGATATGGGAATTGAATGGTTATTAATAGGATTTTTTTTTTGCCTCAGAGGCATATCTGTTTCCTGGGGGGTCCAATGAGTTTCTGTATTTAATAGTGTATGCTGACTCTAAGCAACCATGTGTTAAGAAGCTTTAAAAATGTTTAGCCAAATATATCCACCAGTATCACGATGGATAACACATCAAGCTGATTAACCACAAAGTGCCCAGGCAGTGTTGCTGCTAACGACAGTGGATTTCCCCACATTGCCATGACATATAGCACTGAATAATGCCACAAGCTCTGTTTCCTTAATCCCCCGTGCTGCTCGCTGCCCGTGCCTGAGATGGCAGAGCTATTATATCCACCTCATGCTGCAACCTTGAGCCTGTCTGCTGGGGCCATTTTTCAATTTGGCCAATTTATGTTTTCCCAGCTTTAGAGAGAACCCTCCTGGTCTTTGTAGAGAGCAGCTCCATTTGCTCTTTGCTGAAGAGCATCTCTCCATGTTTCTGCTGTAGTGAATAGCTTCCCTTGTTCCTACAGAGTGGGGCTCTTCCTTTTGTCCCGGCCGTAGTGAGTAGTTCTCTTTGTCTCAGTGCTTAGCTCCCCTCTTTCTCACACTATTGAGCAGTTATCCTCGTGCGTGTAGCTGACAGCTCTCCTTGTTCCTGTACCGAGCCATTCTCTTTAAGTCTGCAGTCAGCACTTCCACTTTCTTCCCAAACTGAGCAGTTTTACTTATGTCTGTAATTGGTCGCCCTGCTCGTTCCTGTAATTGGATGCGTTTGCTTGTTGCTGTAGTGAGCAGAGCTCTTTCTTCCTGCAGTGACCAGTTCTTCCTGCCTACGTAGTTAACGCCCTCCTTATTTTTTTAGTCAGTAGCTCTTTTCGTTGCTCCAGTGACCAGCTGTAGTCAGCTGCTGTTCTTATACCATGAAAAGGAAAATTAATGAACTGAGCTCTTTGGTGACTTAAACTGAGCATTTTGGTCACTGTGACGCTGTAAGAGCTGCTAACATGCCTTCCATAGATTCAGGTTAGGGAAAGTTACACTGCAGTTAAGCTCAATGTAACGGATACATTATACAGTTAATAGAAAATAAGAAAATAGCATCTTGGTATTTTGACTGCTACATCAAACTAAAAGCTGTGCACTTATTGCCTGCTTTCCTTTTTTTAATAGCATATAATTCCAGCAGTCCTGTTACTGACCAATAGAGGGCATTTTTTGATCTTATACCCAATAAATTATATTTTGCAATTTTTCAGATCCCTCAACATAACTATTCCTTAAAATCTTTACATTTTAGATTTTACATTTAAATCCTACTACATCCCAAATTGGAGGGGGAATTGTAGTTAGAACTTAAATCCATTCTTTACATGTGTTGTACAGTATTGTTTCACTTTTGGAAAAATAATGGATTTCTTCAGCATACTGACATGAAGATATATCCATCCGTTTTTCAATCACCTATTCAGTAGAGGGGCTCTAAAAGCATAATCGGTTGAATTTTTCTTAAATGTTGGGGCAATATTCTTTTTTGTCATGCAATTATTTTTATAATGCGTTTGCTATATTTTGATAGCATTCATTTTTAACAGAATATGGGTATAATAACATTTTTAACTATAATAGTACCTAGAGGAAAAGATGTTGAATGTGTCTTGCAGTGTTGCATCTCTATCAGCAGAGTAGCATGTTTAGTGGGCATTTATGTATGCTATAATTATATAACATACCTGTACCATGAAAAGGAAAGGTGATGAACTGAGCTCTTTGGTGACTTAAACTGAGCATTTTGGTTACTGTGATGCTGTAAGAGATGCAACAAATGAAATATTAATAAATTAAAAAGAACCATATCATAATACTGTTTAGGCTCATTAGTAGGGCTCAGTATGGTCAATATAACAAAGTAACATGACCAAAAGGGGCTGTAAGGCAGCAAGTGTAACATAACTGCTGGTGCTTTATCTAAGACACGGCACAGAGTGTGCTAACACAGCTCAGACCTGAGGTATAAAAACAAATTATACTAATATGAAATCATATAACTTAAGCATTTAAATTTAAATTACATTGCATTACACAAATATATTACAGTAATGAATTATGAGTGAATTATAGTTCAGGAATGAATAAAATGGCACACGGTGTACTGTGTTATAAATTAATTTAGGTAAAAATGAAAAATGAGTTAAGCTTTCTTTGGGGGGGGGGGGGGGGGGGGGGGGGGGGGGGGGGGGGGGGGGGGGGGGGGGGGGGGGGGGGGGGGGGGGG